>JAIFHD010019720.1:0-23437 GCA_019721455.1 Psilocybe mexicana
CCAATGGTCGGAATTCGTTGCAATAAAGTACTTTGCCGTAATGGAGCCTTCATTGTATTGGATTTTAGCCATTTCAATGAATTCTACGGGGTTTACATCGTATTTTAGGACATAGTAATAGGGCGACCTTTTTTCTGATGAGAAACTCTGTTCTTTGATTCAGATCCTTGAACAATGTCTCCAAGCTGCGGGGTCGCAAACCGGTATAATGTTATGATCAGACCTTTTCCTAGTCAGGGTGGCACTTACGTTATCCCTGTGTAGCTCATTCATCATTGCACCAGTATCTTATTCTTCTCCCACAAAGGCTCTTGACCAACGATATGTATATATCCTAATATACCTGGTGCCACACAAATCTTGCCTCGATGCTTCAAGCTCAAGGCAACAATAGTATCCAAGTCACATAAATCAAGAAGGCCACCAGGGTATTACATTGTCCTTTTCCAAAAATAGGCGCGCCCCAAACAACGAGGTCCCCCATTGTCATTGCTGTGAAGCCATCAGGTTGGGCCAGTACGTCAGACGAAAGTCACAGTGTGGCACAAACAGACAGTCAGTCATGTATAAATTAGAAGGGTTTCGAGCTTCCACCCTTCCCTCCACACCCATAACACCCCACTTCTTCAATCATGTCATTCTCCCTCGGACATTTTCCTGTTGAGCTCGTATCCGAGGTCATCAAACAGGCTACGTCAATCACCGGCCGTGCTCTAGACACCAACGAGCGAAACGAAATTTACAGGACGGCTTGCGCGCTGGCTCTTGTGTCGACCACAACGCGAAAACTCACCATGCCACATCTGCTGCACACCATTATTTTATCTTCGGATAAGGCCGTTTTGCGGTTTCTCCAGGCCCTTGAAATGCAGGAAGGCTTCCTTAGATCCAGATCAAGGCTAGCGCTCGACTACAGCACCCACATCCGTCGATTTTGGAGCTCGAAATGGTACATTCCACCCATGGGCGACCATGCAAAAGACTTCATTGACTATCGTCAACTACATAATATTCTTCTTGGAGTTCAGGATGTGGGATTCAATTTCGACTCGCTCCACCTCTTGACCGAGCTTCTGAAGTTACAAGACACATACCTACACCCAAAGACGCAACCTTGGAAGCCTACCAAAATAATGTTCGGTGGATCCATGTCACGCTGGAACCCCCTCACATCCACCACTGAAGGAACCACATTTTTGAAAGGTCTTACCCATCTTACCATTCTGGACCCTATGGATCATCAGCCTCAGCAAATTCCATCCTCTTCAAACAACGGCCCTTATAAAATCCCTGACTGGGTTCAAAGCGTACCGTTCAAGCATATGCTCAGCCTCAAGGACTTTGTCTTTACCCTTACAGATTGCACGGGCAATAACGAAGCGCTAATCGCTTTTTACACTCTCCCGACATCTGGTTCCTCCGGTACTGGATCTGCCGAAGATGGCGGTCTAAAGATACAGGAATGGACAATCTCCCCGGACCCGTTCTCAGACAGGAATCATGCTCGCATCAAAAAGTTCCCGCTTTCCAATGTTGCCATTCCTCAAACCTTGGTGCTAGAAACAGCTTTCGACAGAGCTTTGGGTTACGAGGAGTGAAAGGGCTAGAATCATTGAGCCTTAGCGTCAACACTTGTAGGAATGTAATGTATCTAGCAAGCAGCGATTACAATTGTATTACTTTCCAGTCTCTCCATCGCGCGTCGCGGACCCCTAGGCGCGTAGGTCACATCGTCACGTGGTCGTTATGACCCTATGTAACCTCTTTGTAACCTCTTCCCAAGTTCCAACTTACGCCAAACTTCCATGTTGCATCCATGATACTTACAGTTTCTTAGGACTCTCTATAAGATGTCAATACATCGGTCTACATATGTGTATGGAGCAGGAGAAAGCCAGCCTGATCTCTCCTGAGGCCTGAGGCCTGATCTCTCGTTGGATGCCTTGTGGATATCTTATCCGCTCCAAATCCGCTTGCCCTCACAAGGTTTCAGGGTCAACAAATCAACAGCAAATAGCGTAAGCTGATGTATCGAGAGAACAGAAACCTGCAGCGGGTGCTCGATTACTTGTCTCAAAAGCTACGACAATGCTTTGCCCGCTCAGTGGTCTCAACCCATTGCAAGGTCCTCGAATGCTCATCGCAGACGACGATCTTGTGCCTGTATCATCTGAAATGGCATTAGAAATTGTCTCATATGGTGAATGCTCTTTCAACCTTGATGAACTTACATCTATCTTGTCAGGCGCTCTTAGTTTCGCTCTCCCGTCATCTCAAAGCAAGCGGAATCGCAATGAAGCCTACAAATTTCCAGATGGGATATTTGACTGGGGAGATAAAGCAGTTCTTGGGATTGCTCACTGGGATCATCAAGGACTTGGACAACGCAAACTCATCGAGGTTAATGGCCGTTATCGCTCTGGATTAGGTGTTGGGACCAGGGTGTTGAGTGATTTTGATGAATATGGCTACTTTCTTTCTTTCGTTGTCGAGGGCGAGAATGAAGAGGAGGAAAGCAGAGTTTACAGCTACACTTGCTGCTCGAGCGTTGCTGGGTGGCCTTTCTTTGTGTTGCGCCCCTGTTTCGAATATCTTCGCAAATGGCTCGACCCCAATCTACCACCCCGCATCGCCTTCAAGGACTCTGCACCGACCATGAGCCTAGAGGGCGAGCTTTACGAGATCCTTCACACCCGAATAGAGGAACGAGGTAAGGATTCCAGATATTTGCTGTTCTGTAAATAATGAAGTTGACAATCTGGCCAGGTATGCGAGGATGCATTCCAAGTTTCGATTACGATAGCATCCCCGACACCTTTGAGAACGACCAATTCAGATTCAGAAATGGCCGCAGGGGTTCCCGCCACGTCTCACGGGCTATAGCAAAGGGATTGAGAGGCGAAGAATTGCTGCCTGCCCTGTACGCCGATTTTCGGTGCTGGCAATCCATGCGACCGGACTTGTGAGTACCACCAGCTAATAAGAGTGACCTCCCCAAGCTCAAGTTTCGTTGTGTAACTGAACGAATTATTGATAGTTGGCCTTCTCCACCATCCGACCCCTCGTTACCGCTGTTTTTCCAGTATCCATATTCCTCCTCAAGCACAGATCCGTTCAGGCAACTTCCCACCGAGCTCTTCCAAGAAATTCTCTATCATCTCCCGATACCCGACATCATAGCCCTGTCCTCTGCGTCGCTTGGTCTTCGTGCGCATGTCACTGAACCTGGCTTTTTAAATCAAGTTGTCAAGACCGCAGTCCTTTCCGGAACGGAGTTCTGGATCCTCCCAGTCCCCACTGTCCGTCGCGAAAAGGAGCGGGCCTGGGAAACAGCTGCGAAGTGGATACCGCTCTCAAAGACTACTGAATCACCGTTTCTTTGTCCCTCCTTCCCGTATACCGCTTTTCTTCACGCTTGCTATTCTTCGGATTCTATGCGAAACCGCCAACGTTTATGGAGAGTTGTTAAGCAGTTTGATGTCCTTTGGAGAGATTATCGTTTAAACGGATGGGAAAGAGACGATGTCCTGACTTTTGACCCGTATATTCCTCCCACTTCGAACCATACAATTCCGTAGATGAGATGTGTATTACAAGAAATACAAATCGATTCCAAAGCATTTTCAGTCATACTAATACAACAATCAATCCAACTGCATTCTAATTCATATCCGGACGAAGAAGTAGAGATAGGCCAGCTTTTTCAACTCCTTGACACTCTCTGCATCTGCCTTGACGACCTTCTCATCATTGAAAAGCACCCACTGTCCGTCTACACCGCCAGTCTTGATATGGGCCACGTAATGTCCTGAGTGCACCGAAGGCCCTTTGTGAGAAATAAAGGCGACGAGCTTGTATCGTGCAGGCACGTCCTTGATTCCAGGAACAGGTCCGCTGGCAGGCGTCGGAGCATCCCCACCAGTCGAAGATGAGGGGGCCTCTTCTCCTGTGTCTTCTGGATGACTGAACAGCCATTCTACTGCTCGTTCCATGTCACCAGACTTTTTATAAGGTCAGGATCAGTATTCGGCGCCCAATACGAAAAAAAACAGCGAATATACGCACAGTTTCACGCAAAGCTTTCTTGGCTTGAGCATTCGTGAAACCCATGTCTGCCAGTGAAGCAACTTGTTCCGCGTTTGGTTCAGCATTTCCTGCTCCAGAAGAGACTTGGATGGGTGAATCAATGTCTATCATAAGAGTCAGTCAATGCGTAGAGGAGATTTTAGCAGATATAGGATATCTTTTCTTTACCACCATCATGACGATGGAAGGCGAAGCAATAAATCCGAAAACGAAAAGGAAAAAGGTAAGAGAAGAAAAAAGGAAAACTGGAAAATAGGGGGGAAAAAAATTACGCGATGCGAAGGAATGAAGAAAAACGTCACTTTTCTCACACAAAAGAGAAAGATAGAGGGGGAAAAAAAAGGAAAGGAAAGGAAAGGAAAGGAAAGGAAAGGAAAGGAAAGGAAAGAACAAGAATTCCACTAACCAGGATCCTCCATATGAGCGAACAACCATTCCATCGCTGCCTCAGGGTCCGAGTTTCCAGTCGCCAACAACGCCTTCTGACAACGAACCGTCGGGAAGCCCATTCCTTCTAATTGAGCCATGGCGACTGCATTAAATTCGGGCAAGGCAGCTGCGGCTATCGAAGATAAAGATGAAGATGAAGATGAAGATAAGCGTGGCAAAGTTATTTATTTGTCAATGGTCTACCCCAAATCCAGATGAGGATTGTGTGTCGTACCAGGAGCGTCGTTAGGGAGTTCGGTTTCGGATTCTTGGAGGCCTCTCCCAATGTGGGTTTCGGAGAAGACAAGTTCGTCGTTTTCAGGCAGGATGACGGGTATATCTGGAGAAAACAAACGTAAGAAGATAAAGCGGGTGATTGATATGGTGGTGTTGCATACCAAGTTTCGCAGGTACCCAGTTTACAAGTTGGAATTTTTTAGCATGGACAACGAGAACTTCGGGAAGGGATGCGAATTTCGTTTGCCTAAAAGACAAATGAGCAACTCAGAAAGGGTCCAAAAAAGAAAAACAGAAACAAACTAAAAACAAAAGAAGTAAATGGGTAAAAGGAATAGGAAATGCAACGGGGAAAAAAGTGAAAAGAAAAAAGAAATTCTTACTTCACGGCCACAACATTTTGTGAACAAGACGGGCAAGCGTACTCTAATGCTTCATTTTCGAGGATGCGATCAATGCATTCCGTAAGCTTGACGTCCTCATAAACGACTTTCCCGTCCTCTTCTTTTCCTTTCTCATTCGCGGGGATGGCGACGGACACGACATCGGTGTTGTCTGTCCTGTATCTGACTTTCTTGCAAGTCGTACATTGGAGACGTTGTTCAGTAGCGTAAGTGAATACAGCTGTCGCGTCTACTCAATAGGTTTTCATGAGCCAAGAAATCCTTTTTTTTTTTTAAAAAAAAAAGCTAGCTTCGAAACGAACCTTGTTCACTGCGTTCCTTATACTTTTGACCATCCCTTCGCAAGACCGTGATGAGGTGCGTAAAGAACTCCTCGGAGTCCTGTTGCCTCATGGTTGAAAACTCTTCATGCCCTTTGCCGATAAGTGCTTTGAACCCGGTAGGTTTGATACCCGTTTGGAATACAGGTGTCGGGGATGGATGTTGGAGGGTAGAGTCAAAGATTTCCCCAGTCGAATGGGCTGGGTGAGAGTATCGACCGCTCAACAAGCCATCGGCCACCTTACGCATCTGACACTCGACACAGTCTGCTGGGAGAGATACTGTGCAGGTTTCTGCGTGCGATGAACTGTCTAGGTATCGTTTTTGGAAAGAAGGGAGGGAATATACTGTTTGTAGCACCGAAGCCATATAACAGCTGGGAAAGAGTGAGTATTCGATTTGTATGTGAGCAACTATTTAAACGCCACCTGTTTCCTAGATTCGCAAGACCAGTCAGGCCGGGACCAAAGACGGGCTCCAAAGCTTTCCCGTCGTCGCCAGTCAAAGAGAAGTCGTATTTCAAGTTTTGCTCGATTTGCTGAAGAGAAAGGAAAGTCAATGGTCTTGAATAAAATAAAGGTTTGAAAAATGTGGACCTACCAATTCTGTCATACTTTTCTCAGTCTTCTTGAGAACTTGAACGTTGATGCCGAACGAGGCCAAATGTTGCGCCAGATCAGGGTCTTCCTTTGCGTCGTTACATACGTAGCAATAGATATCTTTATGACCTTTAATACAAAGCTCAACAAGTCAAACAACAACCACGTACCGGCACCACCTTCGGGGGTTATGGTCCCAAGTTTAACGCTGACTGGGTGTCCAGAAGATTCGTAGTGGGCCAACCCATGCCCATTCCCACCCACACCTCCAAACTGCTGGCGACCACATCCCAAAGAGCCGCAGGTGAGGCACAGCCAAAGGTTTTCTTTCAGGTCGCAGGCGTTGCAGTGAGCCAATCCTACGATGACAAAGTTCATATACATATACATAAAGATAACGATGTGCAATAGCCTTCGTACCTGATGCTGGAATGTGTCCTGATACAACTTGCTCGATGGTGAGGGTATGCTCGCAAGGCGTGATTTCCTCCTCCCATGCCTTTACTTCAGATTGGCGGGCGGATGAAAGAGATTGCATGACACCATCGACGAGAGCCTTGATCTATATGAGAGAACGAGATCAGGGCCACATTTCAAACGGTTCGGGGGCAAGTCACACTTTAGGATTTGTCAACGCATCTTCCACTACCGCTCCATTCTGACTATTGCATGTCCAGCATTTGACCTTCGTGAAGTGTTCGTATTTGTCTTCTTCGCGCTCTTCAACAATCGCCAATTTCTTCATCTTCGTTGGGGGTTCTTCGTCATCGGCCTGTAAACATTGATATTATTAACATCATCGACCGGTTAGAAGTGCTTGGTTAAACAGACCCGGCGAGGTGACGGAATGTCTTTGGCTTTCCTCTTCACGTTGAGCGTGAATCTGTGCCCCGATTTGTCGACATGTGTGCGAGCATGGTGTCTCGTTAGATCCAGACATCCGCCGTTGAAGCAAGCCAGACAGACATCTACACCATCTGGACCGTCCTATTTTGAGTTCGATGGCCAGATCACTGTTAATCACCTCCTTTCACGAAATTGGGAGACTCCATGCCTGATTATCGAAACACTGAGTGCATTCTTCGCGATGAACGCTTTGAGAAAGCCGGGGGGGTTGAAGATGGGTAATTTGGTTTATATGGGGGCAAGACATGTGGCGTTTTGGTCCTTTGTAAACGATATTGGGTCAATTTGCAATGGGATTGTGGTAGTACAAGGTCAACGTTCAAAGACCCACAATATTGATCAGAATAGTCCCAATTACATACAGTCAGGTGATCGTTATTCTATTTATTCACCTGGATTTATGTTCAATTAAAATTGTTTATCATCTTGAACTTCAGAAACAAAAAAGACCACTGCAATGTACTCTGTTTACCTGCGTAAAATATCCCTGAAATATAGTTGGAATCTCTAGAGAACCCCTCACGAATTCCCAACGAATTCCAGGAGGCCAAAGCCGCAGCCAATCAAGGGCAAATAAAGCACAGCGACGAGCCATGATGAACCGCGCAGACGCGGAATTCATCAACAACGACGACGACGACGAACACAGACAACCATGGTTCTCGTCCTTGTCATTGGCGACTTTCATATACCCCACCGTGCCCACGATCTTCCTGCTAAATTCAAGAAACTCCTTGTTCCCGGAAAGATTCAGCAGATTCTCTGCACAGGCAACGTCTGCGACAAGGAAACATATGAATACCTTCGAAGCATTTCTCCAGAGGTTTATGTCGCGAGAGGGGACTACGACGAAACACCTACCCCACTGTCCATCACACTTATGCATCATCCTATTAGAATCGGTGTGATACATGGTCACCAATCAATACCGCACGGTGATCTCGACTCGCTGAGCTCGTTAGCGAGGCAGATGGATGTCGACGTTTTAGTCTCAGGTCATACCCATATGTCAGTTTGCTTATTCTCTTTGGATTGATTCTCTTCTGAGGGATTTTCTAGTTTCCAAGCTGTTGAATATGATAACAAGTTCTTTGTAAATCCCGGAACAGCGACAGGGGCTTGGACTGGATCACATAACGGGTGCGGCTCCTCCAGTTCCTTCTCATCGTGTACCCCAAGCTGATTCAACAACTGCAGTGATCCTATACCCTCATTTGCGCTGATGGACATTCAAGGCTCCGTTGTCGTCACTTATGTGTACCAGCTGATCGAAGGCGAAGTCCGAGTCGAAAAGATAGAGTGGAGGAAAGAGCCAGAGGTAGCTCCTCCTGTATCTCGTTCGTCCGGCATACCTGGCGTATCAAGCCCATCAATACCCGGAAGTCCTGGCGGTGGATCCGTCTGGTAATAATATTCACATAAGTACCAATTGTAACACCGTAAGCCGCGACTGTCCTGCCGTGTCAGATTCTTATACTTACTCAAATTGACAGATTCTTTTACCCATTTTTTCTGATCATCCTCTGTCGTGTATTTAATTTGCTTGTTTGTCAAGGCCTTAGCGGCTACATGGAATAACCATATGGTTTCCAACATTCGTGTTCCTCCCAACCTATTCCAACCTTCTCAGACAAACTCATAACACCGATCCCGTCTTACCCCGTACTGGAATGGGGTCTCCTCAACCTTCGATGCATGAAAGTCGTCCCGCTCCAGTTTGACCCGTATGGTGATAATTTACCCAATTCAAGGTCGCTGCTCACGAAAAGGGATTGGTGTCTTCACTCTTCACTCTTGTATGATTAGCCTGAACGACGATCCTATTTTCTTCGTGTGTGCTCTGTTCTCCCCATTCACACCAACGAACATTCAAGGCAACCCCGACAGGAAGCACCAAGCACTAAGTAACAGACACAGAAATAGCCACCTTTTTTCATCTCAGCCCGCCTTGGCCGACTGCCCGTGTTCCAAACTTCCCCAGGCCTTCCCGAATCCCCATCACATCCGGATTCCGGATCGGTGTGATAAAAGATGTCTACCAATTCTACAAGAAAATTTTATGTAGGCCTCGACCGCAAGGCGACTTTCCGAGTCGCAACCTCGATCCAAGTTCGACAGTTTTTTCAGCCACTGTTTTCGTTGTGATCCCCTGTGATTTGATTTATTTTTTGCTCTCAAAGTGAGAGCACTGGTGGAGAGGTTACCTTCGTCTTTGCGTCCTTCCTTACCCAGGTGATGATGGAACCTCCAATCTCCAGCATTCATGATCCAAGTTCTGACGCAATTCCTTTCCTCAATCGGTGCATGAACATCAGCCCGGCTGATCCATTCGTGCTCCATGGTTGATCATGATACTCACACAATATACCCAAATGAAGTTCCCTCTTCTCTTCTCTTCAAAGTTCACACTTGACTGACGTGCTTTTGATTATTTTTTTTCTCTCTCTCTCTTTCATGATGGAACGAAGGCCCGTTTTCCATCCACATGCCTTTTGTGATTGGCGACATTATCGGCCGTTGTGATTGGGGAACCTGCAGGGTCGGCAAAGATTGAAGTGTATGATAAGTATGTTTGTTACGTACATACATACCCTTCACGAAGATGGAATCAATCAGCGCAACCGAAATCTATCAAGAAACGAAAATCTTCCTCGGAAAATGTAGAAAAACCGTCGACGTCTGATGAACAGTGTATGTAGTATAAAAAGATATCTCCAGGAGGTAAGGTAAATCCGCAAACCTTGTGAACCTGGATTCGTCAATTTTCGAGTCTATTAGTATCCACATCACTGCACTCTATTATTATCCCCCTCAACGATCTACTGTAGTACTAAATGTCCCTTGTTTTCCATCTTTCCAACGTTTTAGAACACATGGTTTAGGTGCGAAAACGTCGGGATTCCAGTGCGAGTTACTGCAGAGATGTGACCACGTTCTTCCAATTTGAGTGTGGGGTCGACTTCAAAGCTTTCCCGTCTCGGAGCAACCAACGTTTTGTCCCGAATTCGGGCCATGGCCGGACATATGCCACAGTACAAGGGTGTGTTGGCGCTAATTCAGTCGGGGGAATGGGGTTGTAGTACATGCAGGGGTCTAAAGACTGAATGGCATGGACAAAGGACTTGCTACTATCGGGTTTATCAGATTCAGTCCCTCAGAAAATTGGGTACAAATAGGTTGCATAAAAGGTGAGCTTTGGGGCCAAAATACCAGATTCTGAGGCAAATTGTATGCCTAAAAGAGGCCCCCTGAACGTCGTCAAGCAGCTGACCTGAAAACGGGGTTCTGATGTAGTAAATCCGATATCTTGGCTTGAAATTGGCTTTCTTTCGAGAAAGGTGAACATATGTGCCACTTAAAATTAAAGAGAATCTACGGACAGATTATACGGACATAAAAAAGGATAGGAAACTTCGACCACAAATCAGATGTGGTCCTCAGAAATAAGCGACACCGCCTTCTCAGAACGGGGTCTGACGACACATTTGAACTCCTTGGGATAGCTAGGAGAGGGATGTCATAAGCTCTTCAATAACGCAAAGAAGGCTTATCAGGGAGAAGCGTACCTAATGATTCCAGACGTGTTCTCATGCACAGGAGTCACAGGAACGCCGTTCTCGACCTTTTTTTCGATATCAAACACAGCGAGGGACATAGCAACGCAGGTGAAGAGAGACGCTTCGGCGAGGTACATCCCAGGGCATACCCTGCGTCCATAGCCAAAGCAAACCTTCCTGGGATCGCGTTGCGCTTCCTTGTCTGCAGTGGCGATGTGGCGCTCCGGGTCGAACTTGAACGGGTCCGGGTAGGTTTCGGGATCGTGCAACATGTTCCTTGGAGTTGAGGATGAGACGGGACGAATTATTAGTATATGGCAAGCGAGTAAAAACTTACCACAAATTCACTAGAATGAGAGAATTCTTGGGAATGAAGTATTCAGCGATGTAACCATCTTCAGTGGCCGTGTGCGGAACGCCTGATCAAGATACATGAGACTTCACGCTCTAGTTACCATTTAAACTTGACAAACCTGTAGGTGCAACACTATTCCATCGAAGAACTTCGGTCACGACTGCGTTGCAGTAAGGCAACATAGGTTGATCTTGGAGGGTAGGTAAGCGCCCATTCCCGATGACAGCGTCAATCTCCGCTTGCGCCTTCTTCTGAACCTCTGGCAATTAATTCGTGTCAGGGTGTCAACGATTAAATAATGGCATGGGTTCGACGTGCCTGGGAAGAGGACCATCGCAAGGTAAAACGCGTATTCAGCTGAAACGGTCGTATCGGCACCTCCACCGTACATAGAAGCAGCGGCCAGTTTCGTATCCCGTATCTCATCTGCAGACATTGTCGCCTCGTTCTCGAGAGCGGTAGACACGAAAGATGGTGGCGCGGTTCCTGAGGCCTAGTAGGGAATGTAAGCGCGTACAGACTGTGAAAAAACGCGAAGGAAAACAATACCATTTGCTGTTTCGTGTAGTTGTAGGGAACCTCGACCATGGCGTCTGTATCCTTTTTCCATTCCCTGGCGATCTTCAAGAAACCGGCTCCAGGCATCCATTCAGGGAGTTTCTTCAAGGAGGGAAAGAAGTCGACTGGGAAAGCTCCTGCCACAGCCGCAGCGTTGAAGTTGTCGTTAGCCTTCTCAATCAAATTCACGAAGGGGTCTTCGCCATCAATGACTTGGTATCCGTAGGTGAGGCGCAAGATAATTCCACCCGCAAACCTACCATAGTCAACACTATGTTCTAAAAACATGGGAATACGTACTCACTTGCGAAGATGTTTGAGAAGGTCATCCGGAGAAGCAAGGGTCCTCTTCAAGAAACGACGGGCTTCCTCCTCGACGAGAGGGTGGAGCGCCTGTATGGGTTTGGGACTGCCAATATACCGCGCAAAATGCTTACGATATGTGCGAAAGCGAGAACCATATACCATCAAAACCAGCGTCTGCGAGTACCCAACCAATTCTCCACCCATCTCCAGAATAGGCCTGTCAGAATAGATGGCGCCTTTCTTGTCAAGCTCGTCCATGATAGCCGCAGAATTGATGATGATCATCGGTCGGCCAAGGAGCTTAACGGACAGAATCCCTCCTGATAGACTTTGTCAATTAATCGTTTAGAGTATTGAAGCACTCCAGAAAGTAGACGCACCCCATTTGCGGCCCCATTCCGCGTATGTGAGCCATTCTTCTTTCGAGGGCATGTCTGCAACATTCTAATGGAGGTTGAGAATCATGAATGCAAGTGAATGTGGAGCGAAAACTCTTACGCCGACAATTGGCAGGCCCTTTGGACCTGGAGGCAGCCAATGGTTTTCTGCCTTTCTGGTCTGAAAGAGATACCAGGCAGTTGTGAGGCCCGCTCCAACGATGAGGACGTCGGACAAGGTCATTGGGGGAAGAAAACGTGAAAATAGGGACGAAGGAGGTGTTCTTTGAGGATAGTCTTGCGATTGCGCGACTGTGGGCACGACTGTGGGCACGCTTGGCTTCCTGAAATCAATTAGACATATGGGGAAGCGAAAGATGTTCGATGTACCTTTGATCTGATGATCGCACCCACAAATGCCCATCAGATCAGACTCAATTAGGCGTCGCATGATGGGGAAGTTTTCACCCTATTTTTTTTATGTTTTGGCCAAGTTTTGGCGACCTCTTCTCGGCCAGCGAAGAGATATGGGAGAAATGGAATCTGTGTCCTGCTTGTTTTCAAGTTGAACGATTTTGGAAACTTGGACTCAGTGTGCGATGGCTCAAGCGCTTCAAGTTACGAAATTCTGACGTGTCGCTACCTGGTCGACTCCGTCTCCCTCATCGTCAAGGCTTCGCTAAAATTTAGTCCATGCTTCATGCTGGCATCATTTCATTCATTACCTAAAGTGTCAGATTGTGGACTGATACTCTGATTTTCTAAATAGAAAGCTACAAATTTGGAGCAGGGAAATATATGTCCACCAACGTTCAACGTTCTTCCATGGGTCGCACGACGCAAACTTCAAAGTCGCAAAGTCTAGTTAAACAACCATTTTAAAAAATGTAGAAAAACAAGTAAAACTGATGGTATCCGCACAAGCAGTACCAAGTTATATCGTTGCTCGCCATGACTGTTGCTACTACTACCAAAACCACGGCACGTGCGCTCCCCATTTACCTGAACAGGGGGCCAAGTGACTCTGAGGGCCATGGAGTCGGGTCCCGATCGTCGCTTTGAGAAGGACGCTAATATGGGTCGGTTTGATACCAGGGAAGGCAGGGAAGCTCCCGCGAATAAGTTTTAACGCTCGGATAGACGTCTGATCAAACAACACTTCTGAGAAGTTTTTTCACAGAGAACGCCTCGAGCGCTTCCAGGCTGAATCTGGGGGTACACACTCCGGGACTGGTACATATACCTCGCAGTAAGTCTCGACCTGAGTCGCCTCTTCTTCTAAATGGAAAGATGTTCAGAGAAATAAGAGGAAATACATAAGTCTATCTCCTTTAGAAAAGTTTCTGGGTAGAAAATTGATCTGCGTTGATATTGAAAGTGCTTCCGAGTTCAGACCCTTTTTCAGCCTTTCTCCTCATATATCAAGATCTCGATGCAGGAACTCAGATGGGGGCCTTTTGAAGGGAAGAAACATATGTAGACTCATGGTCACGGCCGTTCTTTTCTTCGTTCATAATCATCAACATCGACATATAGCTTCTTTTGTTTTGAAGGAGGGGTGATTTTCGGAGTTAAACGCATCTTGTCTTCCTTCACCTCTGTCCCCGTTTCATGAGCTTATAACGCTCCAAAAGCGTTTTCCTACTCTTTCCCTTCCTCCGCTCCCTCTACACTCGTAGTGCGCCTGGTCAGGCAACATATACCTGGAACCATTGGGGTCACGTACGTATCCGCTCGATACGCTTCAGAAATGCCGTCCTCCAGTGCTACTTTGGAACCAAACTTCCCGCTTGACAACTCGTGCGTGTTTATGACTTTTCATGTTACGTTTTACCTTACGAACAGTCGATTAGAGTTGGTGCCATGATGATTGGTGTCATCATCAGTGCCGTTCTGCACGGCATAACCCTGTTGCAGGCCTTCATCTACTGGACAAGTGAGCATACACTGACTGGTCAACGCTCGAGCAACAGACTTACCCGCTCACTTTCAAGACTACAAAAAGGATGCCTGGTACATGAAAACCCTCGTGAGTCATCATGCGAAATACTAGAGACGTATTCATGGACCAGAATTCGTATTCGGGGAGCAGGTGCTCACAACAGTTAGCTTCGACGCTATTCATTTAGCATTGATCTCGCACGCTGGTGAGATTCCTATTCTATCGTTGTAACCTTCCCCATCTTATATTCTAATGCCAGTATACCACTACGCCATTTCAAGATATCAGTAAGTCGCTGTTTTCAACGTTCAACATTGGGTTGTTTTTTCTAACCGGCTCAGTAGCGATCCTGATAGTCTGTTATACCTGACATGGTAAGTCAATGTCTTCTCGTTTCCTCTCTGACGAGATTAACCCCACCGCCATTCAACAGGACAGTATTGGTATGGCGACCGTTTTTGCTCTACGCTTAATCAAATGGAATGAAAGGAGCTGATTTCCTTGGCGATTACTAGATGGAGGCCTTGTTCACAGTGCGTTCTCTAGTACGTTTCATTGACCATGCCAGGAATAACACATCATTCAATCCAGGGAGTCAATGGAGGCATTGTGCAAACGTGAGCCTTCCATCCTGACCAAGCCTCCTCAGTTCGCAAACTCAAATTGTTGAATTAGGTTCTATACGCTGCGAGTGTTTCGCTGTGAGTGTTGTCCCCTGACCAAATCGTTCCCGATACGCCCACTGTCCCTATTCGATTTCATTCTTAACTTTTCCTTTTCAGTAAGCCGGAGAAATTACTATCTGACGGGATTCATCCTCGTCCTCATTCTTTCTACCGTCGGTAAGTCGTCTCTACAGTTTAAGTTCTACCTCGTTCTAATTGAGCTTTGCAGGATGCGGGCTCGGTGAGCGTCGTGTTAATCATCACGGAGCTTTTCTCATTTTTTTGGTCTCGAAGTCTGGGTGGTTATGTCGTATGTCTTCTGGCTTGACCTCTGCAAAGGAAAGATGATGTTCTGACATTTCTTTCCACCAGTATGCAGTTCAAAACATATCGACAGCTCTTGACAATCTCGGTATGTGAACTCAACTTGTCCGAGCTTGAACGTTTCCGTGGCTGATGACTCCACTTAAGCCACTCACCATCACGATCAATGCGCTCTCCACCACGGTTGACGTTTTGATCGCGCTCAGTCTTGTTATTTTGCTTCAACGAGCGCGGACGGGTTTCAAACGGTACGTCTGTGCTCCGTTTTCGCTCTGTGAAGTTCTGGTGAGACTGATGAGGCACCATCGTCAGATCGGATACTATTATCAACAAACTAGTGCGTTCTTTGTGATCCCCCCCTTCACCCTCTGTCTAATGCAGAACCCGTTCGTCAGATTATCTTTGTCGTTAATACTGGAGCGTAAGTCTTTTACCAGTTCTTTTTATCGAGAATTTAATCTAACATCTTTTTCTCCAGTTTAACGGCGTATGTCATATATTCCACATCAACTTTGGAGTTCCACCGGATCTAACGCTTTCTTTCCAGAGCCTGCGCTTTCGCCTCGCTCGTTTGCGTACGGCTCGGTTACTCTCCTACATGATGCACAAGGACTAACATCTCCCACAGTTAATCAAATCGCCTAACAGCCTTATCTACGCTCTTTTCTATTTCTGCATTGGCCGACGTGCGTACCTGCAGACTCGTGGAGACATGGGACAAGAGTACTGACGTGCGCAATAATGACTCTGACAGTATACACAAACTCTTTCCTGGCCACCCTGAACGCACGCAACTCCTTCTCCAGCGACGTCGACGGTACGACGAACATGATGGCCTCAATACCACCAAGCGTGGTCAGCCCACACGCCACCACAGGGTCGATGCAAATGAAGAGCATCGCTATCCGCATCGACACCACCACGCAGAGGGAGGGCAAACATACGAACCCGTCCGATCAAGAACGTGCAGACAATTCATATGCGACTGGAGTCGGGAATGATGCTAAATATGACGATCAGGTCCACCACCATACACATACGAGCAGTGCCCAGAGTGACATCGATGATGATGGAGTTGTCAAGGCCGTTCATCTCTAGAATTTTGAATTCAAAAACTTTTTTGCATTCGTACACTACATTACTTAGAATTTGGAGCACATTTGTTACATAGTTTATGGACATGGATATCATATTTCCACGTAACTGCTGATGATGATTAGGCGCCCAGCTGTACACCACAGTATTCAGCGCTCCCTTATCAAAGTCCTGCCGTTCGCTGCCGCCGTCATCTGGACGCTTACGGCATCCGTTAAGCGTGCTTCCGGATCGTGGGAATGTTTTGGGGTCACGGCTCTTTCCTTCTGTCTTCGACCGTTCCCACTGTTCCTTCTCCACGAGTATAAATTCCTGCTCGTTGTGAAGTATTGCATGTGTCCTGGTCACATTTGACGAGATGTAGAACTCAAATGTTGGACTCGAAGCATCTCGTGAACCTCCAAACTCGTTCGTGTTCTAAATTCTGTCGATATTCAATGCCATATGACGACGTTACATGTTGATTTTTAGAACTGAATCTCGTACTGCGCCTGGCTCTATTTTTATGGAGTTTGCCCATGAAATGGCAGCACAGGGAATAAATGACGTTCGTTTAGGCCACGACGCAGACTGTAGCCGGACGATCGCTCACATTTATAAAAAGGCAACGGCAACCTGTGGAGAAGCGTGGCTTCGAAGTTCGCTCTGGGGCGAAAATGATTTCATTGCCATTGACCCGTCTTTCATTCCTCGCTGCTTTGCTCTTCGGAAACGCGATCGCTGCTCCGAGTTCTTCTACCAGGACTGTGGACGATGGCACGATCATAGCCCTGAACTACGGCACCTTCCAAGGAAATGCGACTGGCAATCTCATCGAATTCCTCGGGATGCCTTTTGCTGCACCACCGTGAATGGCTTGTTCACCGTTTGTTTATACGATGCAAGCAGCTCATGATTCGGACGCTTTAGGACTGGAAACCTTCGCTTTGCACCCCCAGCGCCGCCTCTTG
The DNA here is from genome assembly GCA_019721455.1 of Psilocybe mexicana. Taxonomy (NCBI): domain Eukaryota; kingdom Fungi; phylum Basidiomycota; class Agaricomycetes; order Agaricales; family Agrocybaceae; genus Psilocybe; species Psilocybe mexicana. Next base: position 17,112 of record JAIFHD010019720.1, read on the forward strand.
CCTTCAAGGGAATTCGTCAAGCAACCACCTTTGGAGCCGCTTGCTTCCAACAGTTCACAAATACGTCGGTCTTGGGCGTTCTCGGTGGCATAGTGGCGGATAGGATTTCGGGCGGTGCTGCTGTCGCAGCTACGACTGTTTCTGAGGACTGTTAGAACTCCTGTCTCTTCTACACCACACATCTGTTCTGATGTTTGTTTGTTTGTTTGTTGGTCTAGGTTTATTCGTTAACGTGGTCAAGCCTGCCAATATTCCTGCCGGGAAGAAACTTCCAGTCCTTTTCGTTGGTTTTTCATTGTTCTAACTCAGTAACATAGGCTGATCGTTGGGTTGTCTAGTGGATTTACGGTGGTTCGTTTGCTCGATTGTGACCTTTTCACTTCCTTTACCATGATACCTAGGTGGATTCGATACGGGCGACACCTCATTCAACCCAGGAGATACCGTCGTTGCTCGCTCCATCGCCCTTGGGGAACCTGTGATCTACGTCTCTGCCAACTATCGTCTAAGTGGTCTGTATGATTCTTTCGCCCCCCTAAAAGCGAGCTAAAAGCCATTTCATGCAGCTCTCGGCTTCTTAGGAGGCTCACAGGTCAAAGAAGCGGGTATTGGGAACGTTGGACTAAGAGATCGTGAGTCTTTAAAATCCGAGTGTGAAAAGGATCAAATAGGAACTCAGAAATTCGCCCCAGAACGCTTCGCCATGGAATGGGTCCAGCAACACATATCTGCATTCGGCGGGGACCCTACCAAAGTGACCATGTAAACCCCTCCCCGTGGTCATTCGCCCAAATTCTTACTAATTTTGCCAACAGCTGGGGAGAGAGCGCGGGTGCGATTTCTGTGGGATCCCATCTTGTAGTCAACGATGGTAACCCGGGGGGTCTTTTCCGCGGTGCATTCATGGTAAGTCGGACCAACCCCAGAAAGCGTACAATCACCTAACAACCTGTCTCGTCAGGAATCGGGTTCTCCAGTCCCCATGCTGGACATCACCTCCAAACAGCCCTTTTTCGACATGCTGGTGGCGAACACTGGCTGCACTGGGCATGCGGATCCAATCGCTTGCCTGCGGGCTGTCTCTTTCGACAACCTCACGGCTGCAATGAACCTATCTCCAAATTTATTCTCTTTCACCAGCCTTTCGATTGCATGGCAGCCGACTATTGATGGTCGTTTTATCACACGGGATCCTCAAGTCTCGATTCAGAAGGGACTTTTTGCGAAGGTGGGTGAGAATCTGGGTTTGTACCTTGGATGTATGATGAGAGAGATGTGATATTGTAGGTGCCAATTGTAACCGGAGATTGTGACGACGAGGGAACGCAAGTACCTCACTAAATTGATCCTTCCTCGACTCATATCTATTTCTGGCAGCCTTTTCTCTCTTGTGAATCTCAATATCACGTAGGTTATCCTCATTTTCTATCCTCGGTCGTAATTTAATTCATCTATCTAGTGACGATGCTGAATTTTCGGACTATATGCAAACAAAGTACGTGTAAAATTATCAGCTATTCAAGTGCGTATTCCTTGAACAAGTGCTCTATCCAGTTACTTCCAATCACGACCAACACCTGCCCAACTGGCAGGCGTCTCTGCTGCATATCCAGCGGACGTCACTCTAGTGAGTCGTACTGTATCTGAATCTTCCTCTTTCAATTCCTAACAGCATCTCCCAAAGGGATCGCCCTTTGATACCGGAACTGCAAATGCCATCACGTCAGTTCGATGATGGTTCTACTAAAACTGCTTAAACTGACTAACCATCCTAACAGTCCGGAATTTAAACGACTATCCTCTGTACAGGGTGATTTAGTTTTCCAAGCTCCTCGTAGATTCTTCTTGCAGGCCGCATCCAAGACCCAGCCAACCTTTGCTTTCCGTGCGTCCGGTCTGACTGACTGCGAGTGTAGGATACCAAACTTACTCCATAATGAAATAGTCTTCAAACGCGGGAAGGCGACACCCGTCCTTGGATCTTTCCATGGCTCTGACATTCCCGAATTCTACGGGACAGGAGTCGGCGCCGACTTCATTGGAACGGATGCTCTAGGTACGTTCAAGCTGCCAGTGCTATGTAGTAACCCTGAAATTCATCTTTCTCATTGCCATTTTCTCTACTAGTCAACTTTGCCAACACCGGTAACCCTTCAACGCCGAAAAACCCTCTCAGCTTGCTGTCAGCGGTAGACTGGAAGCAATGGGGGTCCTCGGCGACCAACCCACCCATGCTCACCTTCCTTGATCCGGCTCCGAACGTTTCCATCACCTTCGACACTTTCAGGGCGGCTGGGATGCAACTTCTGACTCAAATCTCCCTTGACCTGGATTCTAATCAGTGAGTCAGGGCTGGAATGCCCATCGAGTTTCCAAGCTTCAAGTTCGCTGTGCCAGTGGTTCTCGTCAAATCGTACATTTGTTTTTCTGTTCAAAAAATCATACACTGTCTTTGTATTTTGAAATATCAGAGTTTTTCACAGAAACTTACCTCGGAAATACGTAACCGAAGCTGTACGTCATAGTTAAAAGTAGATGCCATCGTTGCTGAACGGCTTTTGCCCCATGCATTAAGGGCGGTGTTGTTGCGGCGCGCTTCCGACGAGTCCAGCTCATGACTCGCAGGAGTCGCTTATATATAGCGTTCTTGGTCGATTTCGTCGTCATCAACCTCTCATTTCACGTCTTTGAACCAACATGCGGCTTACAAATGTTCTTCCAGTGCTCTTCACATTCAGCCATGTCCCAATCTCAGCGTTTGCGGCTGTCTCAACACCGGCTCCGGGTCAAGGTCCAATCGTCAAATTAAATTATGGCTCGTTCCAAGGGAACCAGACAGGCGAACTTGTGCAGTTCCTCGGGATCCCATTCGCTGCCCCACCGTAAGTGGCTGCTATTATGATTATCTGTCAACAATGAGCACCTTCAGCTGAGCAAGTTTGACACGCCGAACAGGACAGGGAATCACCGTTTCGCGCACCCTCAACCCCCGCTCCCGTTCAAAGGTATTCGCCAAGCCACGTCATATGGCCCAGCCTGTTATCAACAGGGTGGAAATGTAAGCGCCATCCCACCAGACCTCGTTGGGATTATCCTAGCTGGCGAATCAAATGGCGTTCCTGGTCCAACGTCGAACTCGGAGGACTGTGAGGAAGACACTATTATTCTTTTTGCCGGCCAAGTTTTGTGTTCTGATTTTGACTTTCCAGGTCTTTTTGTAAATGTTATCAAGCCCTCGATTATACCTCCAGGAAAGAAATTGCCTGTTCTATTTGTTAGTCCCTCAATTTTTGCTCTCCGAATCCCGAAAGAACTTACATACCGCCCTTTTGACCCTCAAAGTGGATCTTTGGCGGCGCATTTGAGACAGGAGACACATCCTTATACCCCGGAGGCCCTTTAGTCTCGCGCTCGATAGCTCTTGGCGAACCAGTCATCTATGTATCAGCCAACTATCGCTTGAGTGGTACGTCGCTTACTATCTGCGTCACTCAGGCTGTTCGTTTCATGAGGTTGACAAAAAAACGTACAAACTAGCCCTGGGGTTCCTTGCGGGAAAAGAAGCCAAAGCGGCAGAAATTGGGAATGCAGGACTTAGAGACCGTAAGAACTCGTCCTGTGTATTTGGCATGACCGTTCTGAGTCCGACTTTCCTTGCATTCCAGAACGGTTCGCCCTTCAATGGGTTCACGATCACATTTCTGCCTTTGGTGGTGACCCTAATAGGGTGAACATGTGGGTATTTCTACTTCGTTCCTTGAGGTACTACAAGCCTCACGCAAGGCTCTATCTATTAGCTGGGGCGAAAGCGCCGGTGCAGCTTCAGTTGGTGTCCATCTCGTCCTCAACAACGGAAACACCGGCGGACTTTTCAATGGTGCATTCATGCAATCAGGATCCCCAACCTCCCTCGCGGAAATAGACTCCGAACTTAACCAGCGCTACTTTGATCAGCTCGTCTCTAACACAGGTTGTGGTGGGAATGCCAGTGATGACCCCATCTCATGCTTACGCGCAGTGCCCATTGATCAGCTCGTCGCTGCGATGAGTTTGGCACCTAGCATCGTTTCCTTCCAGACCCTTGCCCTGGCGTACCAGCCCACTGTTGATGGCCAATTTATCACCCGTAACCCGATGGTATCCATCCAGAAGGGGCTCTACGCGAAGGTGTGTGGCAATTGTCAAATTTTCCTCATCGTTGCGTTGATGGTATTTTAACGCCAAGGTACCCATTGTTACGGGTGATTGTGATGACGAAGGAACGTTAGTCTTTTTTTCTTCTTGAATGTCGATCCATCATGCTGATGATCCAGCCTCCAGCTTCTTCTCTCTGACAAACCAGAATATCACGTCTGTCGATTTTTTTCGGGCAAATTGGTATCAACTTGTTGACCTTGCATTCTCTCAAAATTCTACAGAACAAACGAAGAGTTTTTAAATTACATGAAAACGAAGTGCGTTTTAAGTCATTGCCCTCCATACTACGGCGAGCAAAACTGACGTGTCGTCTCACTAGTTACTTTTTGGGAATATCGGATTCTGACCTTGCAGCACTGGGTGAGGCATATCCAGAGGACGTAACGCAAGTAAGAGCACACGAGCTACGTATACATGGAACCTGGATTTAATAATTTCATCTATTCTAGGGCTCACCATTCGACACTGGGACCGCAAACGCCGTAACGTCCGTTATCCATTCCATCAAAATCTTGAATCCTAGTCTCATCCCAGCTACAGTCCACAGTACAAACGACTATCGGCCATTCAAGGTGATTTTGGCTTCCAAGCACCCAGGCGGTTCTTCTTGCAGAGGGCTTCCAAAACCCAACCCGCATTCTCTTATTGTGAGAGCTCAGACCACTTTTTACCTTACCAGCCCGTTGCATCTGTTGACAAAGTTCAACAGTGTACAAGCGCGGCAAAGGAGCATCCGTTCTTGGGTCCTTCCATGGCTCGGACATCCCAGAATTCTATGGCACCCGACCTAACGCAGATTTCATCGGCACAGACGCTTTAAGTACGTTCTTATCCCACCATGTAGCAAGCTGCCAGTGTTTGGAGCAAGGAGAGCTTACATCACAATTTTCCAGTCAACTTCGCCAACACAGGAAACCCCTCTTTACCTAAAAATCCCATGAGCCAACTTTCGTCGGTTGACTGGAAGCCTTGGGGATCTTCGCAGTCGAACCCACCCTTGCTCACTTTCATCGACTCCGCACCGGGGATCAGCATCACGTTCGACACTTACAGGGCGCAACCCATGGCGCTCCTGAGCAACATCACTCTCAAATTGAAACCGGGTGTTTGAAGGCCTGCGTTGCCAATGATGGTGTTGAAGTTGGATGAGTCAGTGGGTATATGATTGTGGGACTAGTTTTATAGTTGTGGGTATATTTGTTCATGATGATCAACATGAGATGTTATGTTGAACGCGAGTTTCTGCTCCTCGTCCCATGCGAACATGGGCAGAGGGTGAGCTTCCGTGTTGAATACCCACCTATCGAGGCTGATGGACTGCGTGTCGTCGAAAAGAAGATACAGATACTTCAACGTTTCCGCCAGGAAGTAACTAAAGCACCGCCGTTACTCAGTTCGGAACGACAAGAAAAGCCGAAAAAGAATACTCAACATACCTGGGCATCTCGTCGGTCTTCGCAACCTTTGAGGAATCGACGTTCTGAACACTCGAAAAACCGAATTGCGTGCGCGTGTGTTTGTTAATGGCCTGGAAGATCGCGTAACCGCGTTCTCTCCATATGACATCCCCTGTCGTCCTCCACATATAGAATATACTCTCGACCGTCTGGGGGAGCATGGTTTCGATGGGGGGAAATGTCTACGAGAAGGAAAGTATGAACTTACCTCCGGCCTCAGCAAATAAGCACTCGGCCACCCATGGAAGTAATCCCTGAGCGAAACGTCTTTCTCTGGAGGAGGCTCCGTGACACCAGGCGGTCTCCCAACCCGGCCTTCTCGCTCCCAAATACGCATTTCCTCGATCCATTTCTTCCCCTTGGCCGGCATGATCATCTGGTCCGGACCCAAGCCCGTTGATTGGTCGGCGTAGGATATGGCACAGGTATAGGCAAGGCCATGTGCAGCGAGTCGGTGGAGCTCATGTACGTCTGGGGGCAGGTCCAGCGTCGCTGCGCCGAGAGCCAAGACGCCCGGAAGGAAGCAGGAGAGATGCTCCAGTCGATGGATCATCATGCTGTTTCGGAGGTCTCCGACATACATCAGCCCTCGCGTTGGGGTAACGTAGATGAGGTTGTTGATGATTCCTTCCATGGACTTGAGATCTGGAACGTCGTCGTGAGTAAGACTTG
>JAIFHD010019751.1:0-10897 GCA_019721455.1 Psilocybe mexicana
AGGAATCAGGCGGGCGACGCTTCGGAAATATTCCAAGTAGCGTGGGAACGCGGACTTGGCTGACTTGTGCGAACGCGAAGATAACGAATATCCGCGCGTCGCTTGTCAATTTCCGTCGGTGAAACGTCTGCGGGCTCATCAACGGTCATCGTATTGGATATCGTGGCATACACAGGTAGGGATATTGGCAACCTCATTGTGCAGGATAGGCCGAACTCATCACATCTGAACCAGACACCGGATATACGGGCTCTGGGGGACGTTAGGACACAAGATACTAGGTGCCGATGTTGAAACACGAGTCTCACCGTTCCTAGTAGTGAGTAGCTGTGTAGAAGTCCTAGCCGATGAATATCTTCGCAGCTGAGACCGTTGACGAGACACGGGCTTGAATGCGTCGACACAGGTCCAAGTTCTCTTCCCGAACCTGAATGTTTTGTATTCTCTTCCCGAACCTGAATGTTTTGTATTTAACTTCCATCACCAAGGGTCAACATACCGGCCTCAGACAGTGGTCGTTGAAGAGGAAGGGATTTGGCTTCTCGTCGATGCCCAAGTTGGATGTCAGAGAGACAGATGTGCGAGTGATAGACAGATATTCTTGGGAGGAGTCTGTTGCGCCCACACATGCGCTCACAACGTTCGAGAGAATAACCGTGTTCAAATCCAATTCCGGAATGACCCGCGTGGGTGGGCTTTCAGGGATCCTATTAGTATTACTACCAACTAAAATCCTTAAAATGGCATCTTCCCCGTGTAAAATGGTAGTTTTGGGTGAAGTGGGACCTCTTTGAGCTGCTCGGGATCGCCACTTCCACAAATATAATTACAAACCTCGTATCCAGGCTCCGAGTTCTCCTTCGAAGGTTCCGCGAGATTATCCGTCAGCCGCTTCCACACCACCTCCAGTCCGTCTACTTGCTCGAGAACGCTGAAGTTCTGATTGACGGGTTCGGTTGCCAGTCCGCCAGGATCCGTCTCTCTCACGTCCAACTTCACCATCGACGACGACGAGAAGCCAAGTTCCTTCCTCTTGGTTAACAATCCTCGAAGGCCGACATATTGACCTTTGGTGATAGAAGTCAAATACAAGACCTGTAGTTCCGGGAAGAGAAGTTGGACCTGTGGTGACGGATTTGAACTCGAACCCGAGTTCCCTTCGGCCAAGTGCTGTGATATGATTTCCCAAATGGCGTCCATTCCATATTCATTGGTTTTTAGAGATCGGACGTGGTTGAACACCGCGAGCGTCGAGTACAGGCTTTGATGCCAGGCAGGTCGGATGTCTCTGATATCAAGGTCGAGTCTTCGGATTGATGTGAAAATCGTCGGCTCACGGTCACGGCCTTCCAGCAAGGCCGCGTGTGCGATAGAATCTAATAGACAACAGTGAACACTATCCGTTGCGTGTTCGTCCCAGTCATTGTCGTATTGGCGGATCAAGAAGTCTGCAATGGAGGGGTGATAGTCATTCGTTGCACTGAACCGGAAATATCCTCCCCAGAGTTTGATGGAGACCGCTGTCGGGATACCGGACGACCTCGATTTGTTGTGAAAATAGTGTGAGATGTAGGGCGTCAGATGCTTCTTCATTTGTTTGACGTCGTCGGGTAAATAAATGCTCGATTTAGAGCCGTAGATGCTGATCCGGAAAAGAGAAGGCGCAGTGAGAGATCCCGAGAGATGCTCCAGGATCCTCGCGCAACCCGTGATATTCATAAGGAGCTGAACACTATCTAGACGGGGGAGATTTGCTTTGGGACGAGGGGTTGGCGCCGGACCCAAAGAGGCTGCACCCCACTTGTCTGTCAATTCCGGGAGAAGCACAAGGCTCTCGAGAAGGGGTGTCCATTGGAGAATGGTGTAGATATCGTCGATGGTTTGGACGCATGAAGGTACGGTGAGTTCCCGAATTTGAGCAAGCCATGGTGAGCTCAAGTAGTGGAGTACTGGTATGAGGTGGTCGGTGTTGATTGTCTGTAGTAATGGGGCATGATCCGCGAATAGACTCTTTCTTCCTTGCCCGAGCGCGACCGCAAGCGAGGGACTGGATCCTACGTCCGGCAGTGTGACTTCAAACATCCTCAGGGTCGGTGCACGGGAGAAAAGACAGCGGTGGACGAACTCAGGAAGCTGACGTCCACAGATCACGATGGACAACCTCTCTATCCTCTCCCATGTTCCCAGATCACCATCGAGCAACCTAATGAAAAAGTCATGCGTGTCGAAATGCCCCCTAACTTGGGCATCGAGCTTGCGGACCTCTCCATGGATCCAAAGATGGGATGATCCCGCGCGTTTGACGACCTCCTCCATCCATTCCTTGCGTTTCGAGGGGAGAAATCCATATCCCAGATCAACTACCCTCCCCCAAATCCACGATGAGCTGAGCAATAGTTCTCTCCATTGCCGACAGACTTGGGATGCGGTTCGGACGACGACGATCGGACGATCATGAGATGTCTCTGGGTCCCCGTATCTGGATCTTGGTAGGCGGGTGGTGACGAGGTCGAAGATTGTCAAGAAACAATCGTGGTTTATCGTTATCTTTGAGATCGGTGAAGTGGACATCGTGTGGGTGATCTTCAAGGTGAAAGGCCTCCGTCAGCCTTGCCTGGCTGAGCAAAAGGGCCTTTTGACGGTCACGGGACACGCGTCCAACGGCACAGCCCCTGTCTTAGGGTTGTCCTCTGCCTCTTCGCGATGTGTACCCTTGAGGAGCTCCAGGAGCAGTGACGACGCGAGTATTTATGACAATATTGCCCTCCTCGTCATCTTCATGGACCTCGTCTCCATCATCGACGTCCACGTCAGCACCAACACTACCTCCCAGTGATGCCCCTGCACCATATTCGCTGCCTCCGAAGAGCTCCGAACGCAAACGCCCTCGCCTGGGCTCGCACTCGAAACTCTTGCTCGTGCCGGGCTTGTGAGCGCCTCTTTCTTCGTAGGATGTCGATCATGTAAATCATTCAATCTGCTCTCGGTTTTCTTCACCACTCGTGCGCGAATCGCGAGTTAATGTCATGTCGATGTTTAAACGTTTACCCCTCCTGGCATGCCTTTCATATCCTTTCTTTCCACAGGACACCGACATCTGTACATCAAGCACATCGAGAATACTGGGGGTGACGAAGAACGTCATCACTCTTCTTCCTCCGCGTTCCCGTCCGCTTCTGCACCCACACCCACCCTCCGTTTCACTCTCTATCCCGCTTCCCAGTACCCGCACTCGCACCCACACAGCTGACACGTCGAGAAAATGCACATATGCGAACACGGGCGTCTGGATAGCCGAGAGGGTAATTGGACAAGCTACGATGGGCTCTGGTACGACGGTATGCCCTTTTTTCCAACCTCCATCTGTTCTCACTGCACTTCCTGGCCCCATCCCTCCTCCCACACCCTGCCTACATGCCGCCTACACATCTCCACCGAATCTGCCCCCATTTTCTCCCTTATTTAACGAACGAAGACAAACATTGACAGAGATGACTCACTACATACCTATTCCACACAGGTTCTGCCGCGCGTCTCCCTTCGCCTCGGGAGACGGTACTAGCCTCGACATCTCCCGCCATCCGTCTGCCCCAGTTCTACCTCCGGCTCACTCCTCCCCTCGTCATCATCAGATCGACACCTTTCCGCGTCATCCTCTTATGCCTAACCACCAGTGCGGAGGGAGGAGGTCGATAAACGAGCAGGATCGGCGCCACTCCGCATCTTTGGACGGGTTCTCGAGCCACAGAACATACCGACAATGTTCAACACTCAGGCCGTCTTTATTCGCAATGAGCAGACGGTCGATAGGTTGGAGACAGAGACAGAGCGGTCGGTACACCAGGAGCTCGTCGTCCGAGCGTATACCAATCAGGAGCAGAGTGAACGGGTGGATAGAGATCCATTGCCGGGGTGGGGGGTAGGAGGGTAAGAATGGGTTAGTGGAATCTGCAAGGAACAGAGGCGATGATTAAGAGAATGTTCGACAGTTAAACCACAAACACGGATAACTCAGATCTCAGGACCTTACAGCAAACCCTCTTCAGGTTCAATGCGGCGCACAGGACTTGTCCTGAACCTCGAGTTCTCTGGCAGTAATGAGTCAGACCGTTAGCGTGGTCTTGAATGATTCACCTTCCCCTTGAAATCTATTCATTCTCAACCGTACACACAGGCACACAAACCCACAGCGGCCCAAATTTCGGCAAGTCAATCGCAACAGCATCATCATGAAGTTCCCACGCTTCATTCAATTGTGTGGATTTAGGCGCCCACTTCGGTTTGTCCCGTTTTTCATTCTCTCTCTCCCCAGGTGCCGTCACTGCCGTATATGATAATAAAAAGCGATCGCAACTCGTGTGTGTTATATCCCAAGCCTCGAATATGAGCTCATAAAGACTATGGTGCAGTCACTCTTCCTCAGCGCAGCAGCCTTAACAGATCAGACGTACGTTATGGGTGTGAGCAATGAGGCGAGCACAGGTCTCTGGAATGGAGAGTAAAATGCTCAAAGGGGTGTAGGAGATGGTTAACAACGCGCACGGACCATGAAGACGGTGTCCCAGAAAACACCGGTGAGTCCATCTCGTACCTCGAGGCCGACTAACATAGAAAACCGAGTACAAAATGGGTTATATTCTAATATATCATATCCTGTCTGCGCTACAATTTAGGCATATAATACCGTGTATACACAGCTCGTGGGAGCTTGTGTTAGACAGATTTGACAGGGATCTACTCATCAACTTGAAAGGCTTCACAAAACCTGGTATAATGTTTCTACATGTGTGTATGTGAGCTTTCTATGGCGCATGACCCAATTAAAATAGGGGGAAATGGACCAAGCCCGCTGGCCATGCCGTTAAATGTACCGTCCAATACTCTCGATAACTGCAAACGGGTCGACTCTATGTCCAGCTTGCCGTATACTTCATTATTCTACGTCATTTTGTATAGCAAGAATACACCTCGTTGCATCCTGGTACCCCCTCTTAGCCTAGATGGAATGGCCTGAATCTCTTACATATAATTTAATCACGCATTACTTACCCATGACAGCAAAAGCTTCGTAAACATGGGCCTCGAGCAGATAGACCTGCTAGGACCGACAATCCCAAAATTAGGCGCCAAGATCAAATGTTCCACAGCTGTGAGTCGAGAAAGTATTGCTATTACCTTATTCTTTGGGCAGTAAAAGGGGCTTTTGTATTGATTAGTGTAAGGGGTTGGTTTACGTTCACCCTCGTTGGTGTTAACCTCGTTGGTGTGAAACTCACCTGCGGTGTATGGATACACACACATTCGTCATGTTATGTTGCCCCTTCATGACAGCACCAGCATCCCATTTTCTGAATGACTATTCAAAGGCCTATCGAACAGCATTCCTGTTTAGTCGAATTCTGAGCTCTGAAGAGAGTACCTGTGCTAGTGAGCAAGTATAAATATTCCACCAAGATGGCGTTATTTTGCAACCCACTCCAATTCCTCAACTCACAATGACCAGCTCCTTTACAGCTACCGCCAGTGTCTGGTATAGATTCGTCCCGAACCCATCTACCATTTACCCAAATTATGACATCTGGAGGGTTGAGGGTCAGGCGCAAAGAATACATTTGCGGCTGTCCGATCATGCGAACCTTACACGAGTCACCACCGTGCAAATAGGTCACCAGTGGATGGTTCCTGCCCACCCATCTATGCCTGGCGGTCGCCCAACCATTCAGCAAGGTTATCTGGACTGGATCAACATCTACTGGCGCGGAAACCCGCCCTCCATTGTGGGGGCCGCTAATCAGACCCCTATTGAAGATTTAGTCTCCTCTGCCTGGCATACAAATGAACATGGACAAACGTTTGTATCATCCCTTCACCATTGACATCCATTCATGGCATCCTGTACTCATGAGACTCTCTAGATATTATAGAAGCCTCATATTTGATAGAGAGTTTCGGTGGTTCCGTCAACCTTCAGGGGAAAAGGTGCGTGTGTGGATTTTCCAAGGTTTTGGAGTCATTTCACTCACGTTAGGCGCTAGATAATATATTTCTTCCCTCAGAATGGTAGGCCATATCAATGCGGGGAGTTTTCCTTCACGATCGAGCAGGATAAAAAGGTTTGGACCCTTGCGCTCAAAGGATATCCCTACGAGAATCAAGATGTCGCAAACAAACTCCTTGCAGTCGCGATCATTCTTGAACACAGAGGACACTCCGTTTCTAATTAATCATCAGTCAGTCTGGGAGGATCAATGTGATCCTCGTACAGATCAGTCTAGCCTGTTTTCCTTTTTTTTCCCTCTCTCTTCTCTGATCCTTCCTACCTTTCTGTACGAGCTCATGAACAAATTACTCTGAATATATATGTCATTCTCCAGTCCTGGCGAGATTCATTTGTTGATTAGTACACGACGGCGTCTGAGGTCAACATATTCGAGTGTCCTGCATCCTATACAATTATTGTCAGTACGCCAACGGACCAGCAATATGATGCAGGACCGTCTAGCGTGGGCTCAAGAGAGCCCCATGGTATTCACCGTGCAGGTCATGCCAAATTTGGTGGGTAATACTTGATCCACAATGATACATATCGGCATCGTGTCACATCTTGTCGGCATCATCAACACAATTTCAACGTTCGGTCGTCACCTCAGGTGTATGGACTAATGCCAACAATTCCTGTAGGTCTTAGTATAGCTATCTAGGCCTCTAGGCCTCGTCGGCAATAGATCTCTATCCACCCTTTCACTCTGCTCCTGATTGGTATACGCTCGGACGACGAGCTCCTGGTGTACCGACCGCTCTGTCTGTGTCTCCAGCCTATCGACCGTCTGCGCATCCTGATCGAGTCTCAACGTCTCCAGATCCCATTTATACACTGTCTGATATTGGTGTCGGTGTAGCGTCCTGGACGTCAAGTTGTCAACATTCTAAGTTGTATTTCCTCCGAGGCTAGACAGGGCCAGCTCACCGTTCTCGTTCGATTATCGTATACGAGTAGGAGTCGTGATTTCCGCCACACGCGAAACTGAACGACAACCGCTTCAACATTTCCATCCTCCAACTTGTGGATTCGGACCTGTTCATCCATGACCGGGACCTTGTCCACATATCCTGCACCATACAGCGACATAACTGTCCCCGGTAGTCTGAACTGCCCCAACCGAGACGATCTTCGTGAAGTTGACGCCACAGTTTCGACGAACGATCGCAAAACGAGGGTGATGATGGCGAGACTGGATCTAAAAATAAAACTGCTTAAGTAAGCTCCTCCCTCTACGTCGGCATCCCTCTCTTTCTCTCAGTCACAACTCAGTCGTGCCCCTGACCGCGTTCTTTGTCTTTCCACCCACCGCCTGCACCCATACTCGAAGCGCATCACCGAGCTTGTATTGGCACACACGAAAATGAAGGGACACAGACGCCAGACGCAGACCCGCGCATCAAGTACCTTGAGGATCGAGGACGGCTTATATGCCATCACGAAGGAGCATTAATAGAGCAGGGACGAATGTTCACAACGAGCACGATTCCTTATAGGTTTGCCCCCGTGTGTTCTTGTTCTCTTGGGTTGGTTCTGATGTCTCTTCGCAGCACCGTGATACCTTTCACTCTCTTCGACGGCGTCGGCCTCTACAGCCACACCCAAACCCTCGCTACGCTCCTTATCACACCTCCGAGCACCTGCACCGACGAGGTCCTGCATATATGCGAACACGAGCTGCTGAGCGCTGAATGTCCAACTGTGAGACGTATCGAGCCACGATGGGCTCCCGTCAGACGTAATCCCCTCACTAGCACTTTTTTCTGCCCTTCTCTATTCGCCCTTCCATTTCTCACATCACTTGCTGACCCCACCCGTTCTCCTTTCCCATGCCCTCCATGTCCCCCTCGCTTATGCCCATACACCTCCCGCCGCCTGTCTCCGCCGCCTCTCCCTCCGCTTCCACAACCTCACCCACTCCGCCTTCGCCATCGTCATCTCAACACCGCGAACACAAGAAGATGTTTTTGGTTGAGGATATGCCGTGCTTTCGCCCCTCCGTTCTTTTCACCCTTCCCATCGCCATTTCTCGGTCTAACTCATTGTCATCCGCTCCTTGCCAACATTTACTGGCCCTGCCCTTCCCTCCCGCCCACCCCGACTTTCTGCCCCTCGTCTCTCGCGCATGCATGGTGCCACACACACCACTGACCGCCTTCTACAAAGCTCGGTACTTGGTGTAACTTGAGCGTGCATCGGAACAAGAGTTGACGAAGAGGAAAGCCATCCTGGGAGGATCGGTCGTTTGTTGTCTCTTGACATCCCACCCCGGACCCTCCACATCCGACGAGGACGAACTAGACGACCGTCCATTTCCCATTGCACAGCTTGCTACCGCACCAATCGCGCGAAAAGTGAGGACAAGCTCATGTCGTCGACCTTTGCCTTCGCCGATCGCGAGCGCCGACTCGGAGTACGTCAGTGTTTTTTGCGCTTTTTTGTAACTTGCCCGTCAATTGGAAGGTTCGTTATTGACAATTTCCTCGTTGTAGGATAACGAAACAGATAGTATAATATCGATGTACGTACATTATATCATAAAATGGTCTTCAGGTTTATTGAACCAAGCGCCGAAATCCCTTTCGAAGTTTATATCTTCGGGTGTATGCTGAAATACGTCCAATATATCTTTCAACTGTTCAGGATCACCGCTGCCACAAATATAGCTACGTCGTCCTGTGTTCTTCTCCCGCCAAACCACCTCCAGCCCATCGACCTGCTCAAGTTCGCGGAAGTCCGGCACATAGCGATATTGGCCCTTGGCCGTGAGGTCGAGCCGACGAACAGGAAACCCGCGTCTCTTCCTCTCCACGAGGAATTCCGTGAAACACGCGATAGTCATATACTCGGTTCGGTCATGGCCCAACGAACGGGAACCACCAGGAATAAAATGCAGAGTGTGTAGTTCGGGGAAGAGAATGTCGCCGATTTGGTCCAGACGAGAAATAGTGCAAAGTGTTTGACCGCCATGTTCGTGGATGGTGAGATGTTGGATATGTTGGAATACTGCGAGCATTGCGTACATGCTTGGAACGATGTAAGGCTCGGGAAGGTTCTGGAGGCTCAGTGTCAATTCGTCGACCGAGCCAAAGAGTTCTCCATCTTCTTCTCCTCCCGCACTGGGAATAGAAGGTGCGATTGCGACAGCCTCGACAAAATAGGCCTTGACTTGCTCATGGACGCCACTTATGTCGAATTCGCCATCAATGTTCAGGAGGAATTGTGGGTTCAGATAGTACACATCAACATCATGGCGCGGCGGCTGCCTTGCGGAGAACTCGAAGTAGGTCTGATGGACCGTAATCTTAACGCTTGTTGATACCAGCGCATTTGCCGTAAAATAATTAGAAATGAGTTTCGGTACGCTTCTTTTGAACGTTGGGATGATAATCTCGGGAACTGGGCCAAAGTGAGCGTTGATAATTCGGATCGAACAGAACGTAAGTCGCCTTCCTGGTCGTAAAAGGTCCAGAAACCTGGCGCTTGCTTCCAGATTGGCCATGAGATCGATCGACGTCAAGTTGGGGAGGTGGATGGGAAGGGTTATAAATCCAGATGCTGGAACGATGGGGTCTATGACTTCGATATCTTCGAGCATAGGTGCCCTGTGGAGAAGGACGAAAACATCGTTCAGGTTAAATTGGCGAGGGATGGGCACCATCTGGGTTATGTTGGAGAGCCACGATGCATCCAATCTGAAGCCGATCAGGTTCGTTCGGATGCGGGTAATACGCAGTAGCGGTGCATAGTTCGCAAAGAGGTTCTGCGACCACTCAGGATTGGGTACGATGTCGCCACCAGCTGGATCATGCACAGGCAGTGGGGTCCCCACAGAGAACAATTTGAGATTGGGTGCACGGGAGAGGAAGCGATTCTGGATGATCTCTGTAATCGAGTCGTCGATGACTTGGATGTCCACGTCGAGTTTCTCTATCCTCTCCCACGAATCCAACAGGTAGATGAACGCCTTCTGTGTACTCCATAACCGTGACCCCTTCTTATTCCGCTCGTTGGAAGTGTTGAAGACGTTCCCCGTTATCCAGAGTACCGCCTCCGACCCTGCGCGTCTGAGAACCTCCGCCAGCCAGTGGAACCTCTTCTTTCCAAGGCACACCACGTCCAGATCGATGATTCTTCCCCAAATCCATGGTGAGCTGATCAGCGATACTCTCCATCGCCGGCACACTTGCGAGGCGGTGCGGATGGTGTTGAGCGGCCTTTCGTGGTCTTCCTCGATTCCATGGGGATACGTTCCCTTCGGATGAGGCATTGGGCGTGTCATGATGTCGAAGATCATGAACAGACAGTCGTCGTCGATGTTGGACAACGGTGAACTGGTCATCATGGGTAGTGTGGGGAAGAATAGATGAACTTAACAGGGTTGTGACAAGGGTGTGGAATTGTTATAACTGAAAGTACATGATATATTATATGCCGAGAACGCCGCGGGCTGGTCCGAGGGGGGCCGATCGATTTCGCTTGTCCACAGACATTGCCCACAACCACACAATGATTTTACCCAAAACACGGAACAGTAATGCCGACGTCGCCTGTCTCCAAGATCAATCGAGATTGTTTCTTGACGATCTTCGTTATCATCGCACACGACCTGGAAGAATACGGATCGTCAAGCGTGCAGGCGTTTTGCCGCTTTGTATAATTGAATCGGGAAGGTTTGTCTCGTGAAGATCCTGGTACCACATTAGAGTTAGCATACTAGAGGTAGTGTGTGGGGGATGGAGAGGTCGTTGGCCTGAAGGACCGAACCGACTCCAGGGCGTAGGGGGCCGATGGAGATGTTGGCGGATGACCCCCATCTCCAACGGAACCTACTCTACCTACTGCTGATTGTAAATA
>JAIFHD010019766.1:0-24303 GCA_019721455.1 Psilocybe mexicana
TTTGCTACCCTTGTCTTTGTTAATGATGGGAAAGGGCGCCCGTCAACGAAGCGAGGCGTTAATGTTGTTGATCGTGACTTTTGGTGGACCCAAATCGCCATTGAGCTCATTGAAAGCTTTGGTTATTATTACTACGAGGTATGCGCAGGAATACTCTAAACTCGGTCCCTACTTACTGAGCATCGTTTGGTCAGGCACCTGGAGAGGCGGAGGCAGAATTAGCATCCCTGAATCACAATGGTCTCATCCACGGAGTCATCACTGGTGATAGTGATGTTTTTATTTTTGGTGCAACACAAGTATTCAGACCGCAAGTTACTATTTTATTCAGAAGACTATGCTAGAAACTAAAAGACATCTATAGAATACCAAAGTCAAATCGAAGATTTGACGACGAGATGCTCATCTATACAACTCAATCCATTGAACAAGAACCCACCGTCGGGTTGACTCAAGGCGGTCTCATCCTTTTCGCACTTCTAACTGGTGGAGACTACGATGCCGGAGTCCCTAAATGTGGTGCCAGTCTGTCTCTAGCACTTGCAAGGTGTGGGTATGGAGATGAGCTGTACAGTGTATTGAAACAAGGGAAGGATGTGGATGCGTTCCTGATTGACTGGCGTCAGAGACTTCGTAATGAACTACGAAATGACCCACTGAATCGGCTTGGCTCTCGTCGCCCTGCAGTGGCCTCATCAATTACTGACAACTTTCCTGATCATCACGTTCTCAATTTATATGTGAACCCTCTCACCTCGTGGTCTAGCAGTCAAATCCTACAATCAACAAAATGGATCCACAAGGAACCAGATGTTGAAAGGATCACCGATATTTGCTCACACCATCTAGGATGGAAGACCGGCAACACATTGAAAAAGACTTTTCATAGAGGTCTATGGGAGTCGGTGTTCTGCCAGATGCTTTACTCAGTGAGTTCATTATCCAGCGAGTTTAAGAATCACACCTGACAAATAGCAGCCTGATCTCCATTATGACCCAACCACCAAGGTATTATCAACGCCCAACACGAGGGCGAGGATAATTTCAGCAAGATGGTTGACTCAAAAGAGCCGCCATTCGGGGAACGTTCGAGTGCCTCGTCTCTCGCTTTCCGTGGATGGCTTCGTCGAAAAAATGGGGCGCAATTACTCCCCGGCTACCTTAGAGGCATTGTTGATGTGGGTACCCACAAAGCTCCTGCCAGAGGGCGCTATTCAGCCAGACAAGCAACCGAGGAGAATTGAACCACGCACTATTCACAAAGTCGCAAATAGCAAGCGATTGCAATTGCGACCGTCTCCTGGGCCAACCGAGTCCACCCTCGCACGTAAACTCAAGAGCTCGGAGTCTCTGCTGAACGAGACAATTGATATTGACTATACAAGCTCTGACGAGGAAAAATTAACGAGAACAAAGAAAAGAAAGAAGATTGGGGAAACACGCTCACCATCAAGAGCATCCGACAAAGAATCCGAATCGATGTTCTTGCGCTGACTGCCTGCACCATTTCCCATGTCATCCAGTACATCGAGCCTTCCTAGTTCGAATAGCAATGGTAAGCCAGATAAAATATGTTATGAAAGTGAAAAATAAACTGACATGGTCACGGTAAGGAGATACGGTAATTGACCTTACCGGACAGGAGGACGAGTGAAATGACAGGAGAATGGGAACATCAGTGTATTGCCATGCCTGTCAATTCCTGGTGTCCCAAAAACCTTCACTGTCCCTATCCCCCATGTAGTGATAAAGCCCCTTCGTGCATAAAACAGTTGAAAATCTTGAAGTTCATTGCTCGGCGTCTATCAAAGAGCCAAGCGTTGATCTGCGTTGATGTTGATATTCATTTCCAATTTATGCAATTGAGTCCGTGTTTAAACGGTTTGACGATGGTGAAAGCTGAGCACCGTTAACAAGAAAAGAATGTTGGAGATGTTGAGATGAGAAGCCGCACGAGCCGTCTGAGGATGCACAGGGGTGGGGTGTTGACGATGGAAAGGGAGAGCCGAGCAAAGGAAACGAACATCAGCTTCACTACGTGACGTCACTCGAAGTGACGAAAATTAAAATGTGCCTTCAACTGGGCTTCGTTACTATACAGCTTTATGCAGGAACCCTTGAGAGAATTTAAAACTTTTGTGGACAATTTATGAGTAATTTATGATGTACAGTATCAAAGAGGAGGTAAAATATGGGCTCGAAACCTATTCTAATATTGAATGAATGAAGTTCGAGCAATAAAAGTGAGTTACCAAAACGAGCATGGTAATCAACAATCAGGCAAGTAGGCGGACTTTGAACATGAGCGAGGTCGAAACGTCGGCGGAGGCGGCACCCGCCCAACGTGTCGTGACCCAGCCCAGCGAAAGACGTCGTGACCCAGCGGAAACGAGAGCGGCGAGTGAGCGAGGACGGAGGCAGATTTGGCGGGCAGCGAGCAGAGGCCCGCACGGAGGAATGTGGCTGTGCGAGGTCACAGCTGACCAAGCATTACAATAACGGGTGCGACCCAGGTCGCGGGTCACAGGGAGTCCCGCATAGAACATTAGAACACGTTGTAATGTGACTCGGCCCGGATTAGAATGGAGTTATAATTATTCTTATTTAATTATTATCTCGTGGGATAGTTATAAATAATTATAACTTTTGACCACTTTTGGTGATGCTCTACAGCATATCTCGGATTCCGATGGCCTTCATACTATCCTTGTTAACCAATCCAAATGGGTGAATACCTACCCTGGCACGAAAACTCATTGGACGACCTGATCAGATAGCGACTCTCGAGGACTTACAACAACCCAACCCCGTTCTACCTCGCATTACGCTTCACCAATGGATATTAGGGCAACGCTTACTGCTTGGTCCAACAGGATACCCCACATTCAAATATCGAGACGAAGCGCCAAGTCAGTTCAGGGGTGTGTCGAAATTAAGAAGCGGGTTCATCGTCAGTAGGAAAATAGCAAGAAACTCGAAGAAAAGAGCCTAGACTTGACAAAAAGTTGAAGTTTGAAAGTTGGTTGAAATTGGCTTGTTCAAACCCGTCATAAGTGGCCGGGCCGAGAATATCCTTTGTTTGTCTGCACCGAGATAGCCAAGCAGGTCTGCGAATGCCTGTCAACGGCCCTTTTACCAACTTTTCCCCAATTTTCTCTTATTTCTGGTTGGAGTCGGTCTTCTTGTGCGCGTTAAGTTGCATAAGGCGCCAGCCAGAGGCTTATCTTATTTCTGTTTTGTGACTTTGGATCAATGATTCTTCGAGCAGGAAGAGACATTCTCAAGACATTCAATTTCTGAAGGGGGATTGGGAAGAAGTCTGAAGATGGCAGAACAGGACAAGGATTGGGGCGTCGATAATGATTGGGGGAATGCCACGCCTTCCTCCTACACATGGGGAGCTTAGCATTTACTGAGAGCCAGTGGATATGAAAGGTATGTTGTTCTCCTCGTCACGGCTTTCAAATCGTTGGCTTCGAGTACTAGTCGTCGTGTCGACCGTATCGACCATCCCTTGATCCAATTTGTTCAGCAGCAGGCGCATCGTCACTCCAGCGGCAGAACCTGTGGCCAGCGATGTGGTATATAGATGTACGTATATGTACTACCATCATAACTGCAACAATTCTGCTGAAAGACCCGGCACGGTCATACATCTTCGGATTGATCCTGCAAGTATATCCGACTTCCACATGTCAAGTCGAGGTGTAATGGACACCCTTAAAACCACGATCATGAAATCTATATCGAATGAAAGGCTCTTTATCCTATGGGAACATTAGTATTAATGGAATTCAGATTTACACTGAAGAATTCTTCCAATGTCTCACGAAGCTTCTATTCCAACCTCCCCATATCACCGCTTTTCAGGAGTTGTGCATGTAAGATCCTGCAATGGTGCGAAGAGATGCGTCTTTGTTCTGAACTTTACTCTGCCCAGTTCCGACGAAGAATGGAAATGCAACCAAGTATACAGGCACATGTACACGAGGTGATCACGATTTACCCCAGACTCCATCGATTACTTGCCGAATTTTGGACTGACAACTTCATTCGTTGAGAAGACTTATCCACTATTCTTTCAAATCCATCCTTTCTCAGCACAATGAAAAATCGAGGTTCATTGGACACGATGAATTCTATTACTGGGTTGCGGGGGATCGAGCATCAGTCCGACCGCAAAACTCCGTTTTGATCTCCGTTGTGAACATTTTCTTGGTCAGTGGATCATCTGAACGTCTTCCAAAACATGCTCACACAGGATTGGCCCCTGTCCACATTCTCAAGATAGCGTACAACCTCCATTATCAGGAATAATCTAACCTCTAGCTATTCCAGGCACTCGGTATATTGGATCCTCTGTGCGTGGAATGACTAAACCTGGTCCATTAGAGTTCAGCGGCTCAGATTGCACCGCGTGCGCACTTGTCCAGTTATCGACTTCTTCCGGAAGGAGATCATTTTCGCTCTCAAAAGGAGGGTGGCGCAAACGGATTTGTTTCTTTCCTTGCTATTCTTTCCCCACTCTCCCAACATAGCCCATAGCCCGAGAAAATTCTAGGTGTCGTCATGACCATCACATTCAGGGACGTCGTCAGCTCGGTCTTCGTGACCTCAAGCTGGACTACTTCTACCACAACTACCACAACCACCTCTTCATCCTCATACCCGAGCATAAAAACCCTCAAACTCAAAGCTCGACGTACCGCCTTCCCATTCACAGGAATAAACCTCGACATGCCCTCACCCCGCCTCCCAATCGAGCTCATAGAAGCTATCATTGACGAGCTAGATGACGAAACAACGCTTCGTGCATGTGCCCTCGTATCCCGAACATTCGTTTATCGTTCTCAGAGTCACCTCTTCCGTACCATCGACCTCGACTGTAATCGCAGGGGCACGCGCAAGCGATACCACGATCGTTTCCATCGCCTCCTTCGAGCGAAACCGCACCTTGGGATGTACGTCCGCGTACTCAGGCTTGGCGATGACTCAGAGGACGACTTCGACGGAAGGAGAGGAGATGATTACGGCGAAGGAGGGGGTTTTTTCGGTGGGAATGGGACGAACGGTGGATGGATCCTCCGTTCCAAAACGTTACCCCAAACGCTTCAAATGCTACCGAGGCTTGAAGGGTTTTCCCTCAGCTTCAACTCCGAGATGATCAATTGGAAGGCGATCCAACCAGAGACTCGCGCCGCTATAGGGCGGTTGTTCCGCTTACCGACACTGCAAGCGGTGTCGCTTGAGTTCATTAGCGACTTCCCGGTGCAGCTCTTACTATCGCTGATCCGCTTGCGATACCTTGGTCTCTCCTGCGTCGAAGTCGGGAGCGACACCGCCTCTTCTACTGCCATCACTGGTGCCCAGAACATTGGGAATATACTGCAACAGGTTGCTTCACAGGGCAGATGGGAATCGCGACTCGAGTCTCTTTACCTCCGCGGCACGTCGTCGTTGACCAACCAGGCTGTATCCCAATCTCTGGCTCTCTCCACGCCTGCGACACTCAGAAAGCTGTCAGTGACCCCGACGTTTGAAGATGGGTTCTGCGATACGATCAGCGAGTTGATCAACACGACTGGCTCAAACATCACTGATTTCGAGTGGTTGCCATCCATCCATTTCTGTGAGTCCTCTCAATCCGTTTTCAATGTCCACTTTTACTTCTATCGCTCCACCAATTCCTCGTTTACCTCAAATCATTTATCCCCATCTTCTCGCAACTGTCAAAGTTAGATTCCACCCATCCTTTCTTTCTTTACTTTCTTTTTTCCAAAAATAAAAGGACTCGCGTCAATCACAAACTTATTTTATTTCCCCCAAAAAGACCGTGCCACTGACAAGTTCTCTTTCTCTCTTTCAATCATTATTTATAGATTCGTCAGTGGGATCCATCAACGTGGGTGCGCTTTCACACCTGCGCGTCCTGCGCTTCGTCGTCAGTTTCAGAAAGACGCACTCTCATGGACCATTCCCTGAGGTCCTGCGCCTGCTCGGTCAAATCTCCAACCTCGACGCGGAAGGCAACCTCCCGGATCCAGACCCTAAAAACCCACCACGCACGCCTAACCAGCTGGAAACCATCATCCTCGACTGTCACTGTGTCCGTAGCCCTTCCACTGGCTCGGGATCGGATGAAATCAAGGTGCTCCAGAGCGAATGGAGGCCGTTGGATAAGATCCTTTCGCGTCCCGGTGCGTTTGGGAAGTTGAAAGAGGTCAAGATTCGATTATCGACGAGCACAAGTGTGCCTGCGTCGAGGGCGCGTTTCACACAGGCGTTCCAGCACTTGATGCCCGCGCTCCAGAAGAGGGGGACGATTATCAGTGTGAAGACGAGGGCGGATGGGAACGAGAGGTTTGGGTTGGATGATTATGCCGGTGTCTTTCCGAGTAGGACGTGATTCTGACTTGTGTACTAGGTGCGATGATGGCTTGGTCATTTTTTTCTTTTCTCTGGCGGTGACGTTCTTGGTCTCTCATTTTTTGATTTCTGCGTTTCTTTCTTTCTTCCTCCTTGACTGCTCTCCTTCAATCGTCACATATCTGTGAACTATGAACCTTCTATCCTTGATTCATTTCCCCTGCAACACGAATTTGATATTCTATTCAACGAACTTTGTACGAACGACAAGTTTGTTTCATTGTTTCATCTCCTCACACCGTCATTTTATTTCCGCGTTTCGACCATTTTTATTTGTACTACCAAACCTTGACCTCTTTCACTGCTTATTCCGTCTTATGTACTACCCGGATTTTTTTGCTACCATTTTACGGTTGTAATACCTCACTCTACTTCAACCCATCGGACGTGATCATTTACGTGCGTTATATCATCTATCGCCTACACCTAGTAGTACTTACCTCCACCAGTTGATGTTCAAGAGATCTTATTTATAAATCATTCCATATATCATCTTTCTCTGGAATCCTCTGGATCGTCCTTCTGGAACTCTGAACTCTGATCTACTCACATGCTGGCCACGTTCCAGTTGTGTGCGTAAACCGTGTGTGCGTAAACCGTACATCCTTCAGAGAAATGTTCCGATTCTGATTCAGAGCTTAGTCACGGCATCCGATTTCTTGCCGCAAGCTCCGTTTGTTTATAGTACCAGTAGCGACTTGGGTCGGTTGGGAACAAACTCTACCTTCAAGAAGTGCATAACCGAGGTGGATGTGAGCAACTGAGTCATGATAGGGGGTTAACCTGGGATTGCCGTGAATGATTTTGTTAGTAATTCGTCACGTTTAGTATGAGCAACTGCGCCGAGTGAGCAGCGGTCAAATCGACATTGAGCAGGTCATCTGAATTTATATGTAACTATCTACATGCTTTCTAGGCATTCCCCTGCGTGATGGTATCATGCATGGTTCCAGGACTTTGCAATGGAACATGTCGAAGACCGCTTTACCCCACATTGCCCTTGCCCTTGCCATTGCCTATAAAGTTGGCAGTGTGGCATGGGGTTGACTCTCCTGTTGGGTTGGTGTTTCTATAGGTTTCCATTCTCCCTGGTTCCGTCCGGGGAATATTTTCGGATCCTTGTTCCATCGTTGTGTCAATGACTGATGCTTAATGCTTACAGCGCCTAGATTCCATTCCGCGCCTGTGCGTCGCGGGGGGCCATGTCGACTTGAGTGGCAAGCTGTGAGGTGTCCAGTGGATGCTTTTGATCTATAAACCACGGATTCAGAACCGTTAATATACAAGTACTGAAGTTATGCATTTTCTCCGGCCGTGCGGAAGTGTATTCGAATTCGTCGGAGCTCGCCGCTGCGGTGCCCAAATGAAGTACGGGTCACCGTATCCAATCTTGAACTTAGAGTTTCATCATCGTTACGTCTAAACACAACAGTATGGGCATCGATAAGGGATTCGACCTCTTCCCTCCATTGACGGAATCTGCAGAGGACAAGGTAAGAGTGATATATCGTACACAATTTGACGGGCGATGGAGGCTGAAGAGCTCAAAACTTTGTGATTTGTCAAGGCGAAATGGGCAGCCTTTCTGAAGGAAGTTGGACAGAAATATGCAACCGATGAAAACGTCGCCATCAAGACGGATGGCAAAGTGGCGATTGAGATAATGCAGGGCGAGCACCCACAACTGACGGTGGATTGTCATCGATTCCGCCGTTTCAGCTCAAAGATCAGTGGGAGCCATGCTAGAAATGTGGAGAGGTACCTTGACGAGGTGGAGGATCCATCCGTGGAATGAGATGGATGTCGATCACTTGGAGAATATGTGCTATGGCTGGAGAGAGGTGTACGATGCTGCGCGTTGAAGAGGCTGAAGGCTGGGTTTCAGGGCACTTGTCTCGGCGAGGAATTGGTAGTAGTGGTCATGAGCTCGAACACGATTTTGAGCCGTGGATATATGTTGACAAATCTACCTTTCATCCGATGGAGTACTGAGTACGCTTCTCAATTCTTGATCAGGTACTCTGATCGACTCCAGGCCGGTTCCTCACTCATACTTGCCAATCCGAGGCGGTGTATGAGACGAAGGAGATACAGCGAAGAAACTTGGTGTCGCAGTAATCTTCGTACGACCCAGACTCCAAATACTGGGGGCTGTCTGTCGTTGGAGCGCTAATTAAATGTGCAATGAGTGATAGGGGTCGAGCGCCCGAGCGCTTGTAGCACTGGAGGTGCTGTTCAGTTTACCGCACGAGTCAGTTCGGTTGATATGTCAATTTTCAGCAGAGCAACTAAGTTGATCCCGGGCCATGGATGGAGCTAATTATCCCTACTATAATGGTTAGAGTTAGGACATTGAACTGTCTGAGCACCGAAATCAAGTCTGGTTGCCGGCTCGAATCGCAAAACGAGCGAACGAGGGTCTGTACTGAGCATGGCATGGACTTTTGGTAGCCGAAATGAAGTTCGAAGTAACAGTACTCCAGGCCAGCGCCACTTTCTTGAGATGACTCCTTCGACGAGTCTTGATTGAGCGCTCAGCGCCCATAATCTCTGGAAGCACTCACGGGCGCTCCGAGACTGCCACTTTGGATGTCGGCTCTTCAAGTATTGTATCATTAGTAGTGCATTTCGATTTGTATAATCAGATACACACCGCTGTGACTTGTATGGCTGGGGTGTCATTTACCATATTTTATTTACCTATTTATTTCGATTTTTTCATCTGTAGTAGGAACCTCCGGATGGTACCTGCATATACTTACTCTACTGTTCTGGACTGCAGTTGCAAGGCCGTCTCCCCGATTCGTCGCAGGTCCATTGGTCTGGTAACCTGTCAGTGGTCTCCTCTCACTGTACTGCGGGATGTGCGAACTTTTAGTGTTCGAATCCGCGGAGCGCAGTGAGACTTGGCTTGGATCTTTGAGAGTTGGGTGTGTAATGTCACGGTGTAGGAGCTTGACAGTGGCCCGTTTTTGTGGAGTAGGAGTCTGTCGACGTCGAACCAGTGAGGACCTGAGTACACAGGGCTGCTAGACATTCATGTCCTCTGCCTTCTTCTTGTGATGAGCCTCGAGCAGAGGCGAACCAGTGGCAAACGCGGGGTAATGGATAGAAGCTATTTATAAACGAAATGCCAGGGCCCCGTGCGGCGGAATGGGGAAATTGACTCTGATTTAAACCTCGGTGATAGTTGTGCTTTAGACAACGAAGGGAAAGAGTCTCTTTTCTTCAACGTCGAGGCAAAAGATGTTTGAAGACCGTTGGCTTACTAGTGGTTCATCGTGTGCTGGGCGTGTGTTTTTCGATGTTCACTCGGGTATTTATTGAAGTAATCGTGAGAAAGAAATGTGGATGCTGAGATGAACGTCCCAGCACTGGAATCATAGGTGCGCTTCGCTTTCCCGGACGATGAGCTACGATGAGGTGATCGAGGCTGGGCTCCGCAGTTTCTTGAGAGTTTCGGTCAAGAATCTGTCGAGAAAGCGCAAGAGAAAGTTAAGGAAGCCAAGTCGGTAGTTCAGGTTTACTAATTGTTGCTGTTATTCGAAAACATAGAGGATTTGTAGTCGCCTTAGGATGTTAATTATCGTCAATCCATGGAAGTAAACTCCACTGGTTCACGAATAGTTGAGGTACAAGTTCTCGATAAGGGGCGTTTTAATTATTGTAGTCAAAAAACTATTTTTATGCAAGCCGAGCTGCCAAGCCAAGGGAATGATGTGAGCCAATAGGAAGGGATGTATTTTGAACCACGAAACGCGCCAAGTCGGGTAAATTATAAACAACGGAAAGGTCAATTCGTCCGATTCTGAGAACATTTTGCGCAGTTATTTTTTTTTTCTCATCTTGGACGAGGACCATCCATATCTCGCGAGATAGCACGGAATCGAACATTCATCGACGACGACGCCCACGACCGAGCACGGACGATATCCGACGAGTTCCACGCGAAGAATCGCGGTTTGTTGGGGTTGTTACGTTGAGCGTGGTGGGTTTATTTTGACCTTATCTCTGGGTGCCAAGTTGAGGAGTTTCTTATCTATCGACGAACAGCTCGCTTCACATTAGGCTAAGGCCTGTAGATAACTGGGAAAGAAGAGAACGGGGACGAACCGGGTCGTATCGAGGCCGCTATTGCGCCAGTCTGACATACGGAGATCGACGCCACGAACCGCTTTGCCTGGGTTTACTTTGCAGCCAACCCCCCGCCGTCTCCCCTTTTATCATATCTCCTTATCTCATTTCCATCAAACCGACCAGAACCACTCAAAAGACATGTCTCACGGTTCCTACTCTTCCCATTCAGCTTCCATCATGACAGAGGACGAAGAGGACTGGGAGGACTACGTCAAGGGCGGCTACCACCCCGTCAAGATCGGTGATACCTTCTCCGACGGGCGCTACGTCGTCGTCAGGAAGCTCGGATGGGGCCACTTCTCCACCG
Organism: Psilocybe mexicana; assembly: GCA_019721455.1. Lineage (NCBI taxonomy): Eukaryota > Fungi > Basidiomycota > Agaricomycetes > Agaricales > Agrocybaceae > Psilocybe > Psilocybe mexicana. The sequence continues at coordinate 10,871 of JAIFHD010019766.1, forward strand.
TATGGTTGGCAAAAGATCAGAAGTGCGTTCTCTTATGTTATTATTCATTTCAGATCAGACGATCTAATCTATCCAATCCAACCACCCCACCCCTCTTTTCATCGCGTGCTTCCTATGACACCCTCACGCGACATCCTCCTGCGATCATCGTGATCATGCATTCACAGAATGAATCGCCACGTCGCTCTCAAAGTCGTCAAGTCCGCTCCCCGCTACACCGAAACCGCGTTGGATGAGATCAAACTCCTCCAACGACTCATCACATCCTCCACGCCACCCACAGCACCCACGGCGACCAATCCGAACCCCCCACCCTCACCCGCACACACACACCCGGGACGGTCACACGTCATTTCCTTCTTGGACCATTTCAGGCATAAAGGCCCGAATGGGATCCATGTCTGCATGGTGTTCGAGGTGCTCGGCGAGAATCTGCTTGGACTGATCAAGAGGCATCAGAATAAGGGTGTTCCGATGCCACTTGTCAAGCAGATCGCGAAACAGATCCTCTTGGGCCTGGATTACATGCACCGGTGTTGTGGTGTCATTCATACTGGTGCGTGTCCTTTGTTTTTTCCAGCTGTGTGCAAAACCCTCCCTTTTCTTTTTTTCTTCGAGCACGCGATTTTTTTTTTTTTGTCTTTCAAGTTTTCTCATCGCGACGAGTCGGTCGCGTGAAACCTTTAATTTCCTTTCCATTTTTTGCCTCCTCGCCGAACCCCTTTTCTTGATCCGTCGATTTCCGTGAATGCTTTGGTCCAAGGACAATTGTGGACATGACGTGCTACGTTCCCCCTTGTCCCCCTCTTTTCTTCACATCATCCTCTATTCTTTTCATACGGGAAAGTTCTCTATAGATTTCCTTTTTTCTTGCGTTTATCCTTTGTTTTTCATCGCACCAAACCATTCCACTCTTTACCTTTTCTTTCTTTTTTTTTTCTGGTTTCGAACTCTACCTCTATCCCCTCCCCCTCTTTTTTTTTCGCTCGCTTGACGTCATCGTCCTGAAAGCCTTTGTCGAAGTGCAGTCGTTCAGCGTCGGGTTGTAACTTCGGACGGTCATCCGTCGCGGTCGCCTCGTTGTTTATATGTCACTTTTTATTCTTTTCTTTTGGCTCTTATTTTTTCCTACGCGTTAATTGGGCATGTCGATATCGGAGGGTTTTGCCACGCGCCTGTCACCTCTTCTAGAAAAGAAGAAGTAAAAATGTTAACCACACTTTTTCAGATCTCAAACCTGAAAACGTCCTCATCTGCATCGACGACGTCGAATCCATCATCTCCGCCGAACTCGCCATCTCCAACTCCGCCACAACACCCCCGACACGGCTCGTCGGTGTGCCCCCCTCCAAAGGACGCGGTGGAAACCAAACACCCCGCTCCGAATCCATTTTCATCACAGGCAGTCAGCCTTTACCTTCCCCCTCCAGCTCGTTCGGGAGCAGCCCCATGTTGGATAAGTGGGCGTTTGGAATGTCGAAGATCGAGGGTGGGGATGATCATGCGAAGATGTCGAGCAGTGTTGGGGATAAGGGGATTACGATGAAGTCGAAAAATGCGAATGCGAATGTGGCGAGTTCTTCGGGTGCTGGTGTGGGTGCGGGGACGGGGACGGGGACGGGTGCGGATTTGGCGCAGGAGGTCAGCCAGGTTTCGTTGGATACGCGGGCCGGGTACGTTGGACGAGGACCAGGGACGGCAGGTCCGTCGTTGTTGTCTCAGCTCGCGCCGTCGAACACCAAGGCCGTTCCTGTTCCCGTACCGGCGGGCACTCATGGGCATGCGGAGGGCGGACGTGATGGACCGAGCTCAGTGATGTCGGTCGACAGAGAAGAAGACCGCGAAGAGGATGACGAGGAGGAAGGAGAGTGGGTTGATAGAAGCCATGAGGGCGGGTTGGAGAAGATTACGGTCAAGATTGCTGATTTGGGAAATGGTAAGCCCTCTTTTTGTGTGCGTTTGTGATGAACGGGATAGTGACAGTGATGTTTAGCGACGTGGATCGAACATCACTTTACGGATGATATCCAGACGAGACAGTACCGGTGTCCAGAAGTCATCCTAGGAGCTAAATGGGGTCCAAGTTCGGATCTATGGAGTGTTGCGTGTATTGTGAGCCTCCTTCGTTTTTATCATTATTGTCTCTTTTATTCACGTTTTTCAGCTTTTCGAACTCATAACAGGAGGTGATTACCTCTTCGACCCCGCGTCAGGCTCGCGATACAGCAAAGACGACGACCACATCGCTCAGATCATCGAGCTGCTGGGCGAGATTCCCAAGTCGATCGCGTTCAGCGGGAAATACTCACACGAATTCTTCAATCGGAAAGGCGAGCTCCGGCACATCAACAAACTGCGCTATTGGCCCCTCGAGTCGGTGCTACACGATAAATACCTGTTCCCTAAAACCGACGCGGACGCGCTCGCGTCGTTCCTCTCGCCGATGCTCCGTCTGCACCCGGATAAACGGGCCAAGGCGAGTGAGCTGACGCATCATAATTGGTTAGAAGGGATCGTCGTCCAGGGTGAGATCGATGTGATCAGGCGGATGGAGATGGACGAGGCGGCGCGGAGGAGGGCGGCTGAGCAGATGTCGTCGTCGTCGTCGAGGAGCAGGGAGAGGGCGGGTGGTGGTGGTGATGGAGGGTTGGATCAGAGCGAGAGGGACGCGATGAAGCCTGTGGATGAGAGCGTGTTGAATGGGGAGGAGGCGGATGAGGCTGAGGAACACCACCACCATCATCATCATCCATCATCGCAGCAGCAGCAACAGCATCATCCTCCTGTGTTGGGCGCACCGCCGGTGCCGGTTGTGGCGTCGACTGGAAAAGAAAGAGAGAGTTCTGGGTCGGGGATCGCGCGTGCGTTACAGCAGCAGCAGTCGAATACGGCTGCGACGAGGACACCGCCGCGGAATATCAACAACAACAGCGCATCGGATAGACAGCCGTCGTCGGGGAAGAAAGTGTCGACGGGGGGGAGTAGTAAACGACGTGTGGCTCAGTGATGATGCACGGGAATGGGCCTGAATGCTGAGGTTACTGCTTTATTATAGAGATTAGATCGGTGGGTTGAGGATCCGTGGGAGATGCAGATGCAGACGATAGCGGAGGGGAAGGTGCATTGAACCGGCCTGTGTTTTTTTCTTCTCGTTCTTCATTCTTTTTCTTTTTTTCTTCTTCTAGAGGCCCGATAACTGATACCGATACCGATGATCCAGACTCACTTTTTTTTTCTTCCTTTTTTTGTTGTTCTCACTCCAACTTTTGTTGTACGATTCTACTACATTCTTGCATTTTTTTCAATTTGTGTGTGTGGTGTGTGCGTGTGTTTGATATATCGAGACGTGCATGTTTCTTCGCCCCCTCTTTTGCGTAGGACGGTTAGTTTTGAGTTTGGTTTTCCAGTTGTGAACTTTGAGGAGGAACCTGACGTCCCCGCATCAGCGGCCCCAGCAGTGCGACTGGACGGTGTTGGGAGACTTCGGATCCTTAAGTGTTTCCATTGGCACGTCTACGTACTCAGCGATCGAATTTCTTCACTCTCAGGCTTCAGCGATGCTTCCGGAACAGGTCAACTTGGCGCTGGAGCCTGAGGGCCGTCACTTGTATGAAAGGACAGCGAAAAAAAATCACGTCAAAAATTTTGAAATAAAAATAAGCGCCCGTTCCAAACTCAGAAGAATGTTGTGCAGTTCAGAGAGTCGGTACTGAATACTTCACGATATCTATGTGAGAGAGCGATTCCGAGATTTCTTTCTACCGATATCCGTCCTAAAGGTGAGCCTTCTTCTAATCTTGAGAAATAAAAAGGTGGAAATGTCAGCAGTGAGCCCGGACGTGCCATTCTTCCGAAGGTCTCACATCAGACTGGTACAGGTTCAAAATTACTGATCGTTCTTTTTTTAGTCTCTGACCTTATATCCTGTCAGCTCCATGTACGAGTCAGCCACACTATCAAGAAGGTATTTAAACGCGGCTGTTCCGAGTCGCATCGACCTATCAACAACTTTCAAAATCACCCCCGAATCAGAATCACGATCAGGAAAGCATTACCCTATACGCGTCCTATCAGGTCCTCATTCCATGGAACACACTTCGTCAAAGACCGTATCGAGCCTACCTTTGTCCTCAGAGATTGGAGGCTTAGAGCGTAACGGCGCGCCATGTCCTAGCGGCTAAACCTGTCGGTATTAACGGAGTTTGGAATGGTATGCACGCGCTCCGAGTTCTCCAGGACTCGTCGCAGAAACGTCCGATGCCAAAATTATCGCGGTTTTTGCACGCCCACTTCCGCCAGAATCGACCATCCGGATCCGGGTCAACATAATAGTGAAGACATCAGACATACACACAGCGGTACGTACGTATCGCCCTCAATTGAATGTCGTCCCCAATGCCTCGGTTTGACCGCGACACGTTCACAGGGCGCTCAGCTATCGATGCAAAGCCTTTCCCTTAACCATCGGTTCTGGTTGGAAGTGCTGGTGTTTGGTTTTTCGTCGTCCGTGAGCCAGTGCGACACCCGGAATATTGCCCGTCAGCCACATTTTGCCAAGGCTCTGAGCCCTGTCTCGAAGTATCCCTGGAACATTTTATGTATATCATGTCAGCGTCGGTCATAAGTAGTCCTGCGAAGATGGGAGTGACAGACTATGGTGCTAGAAATGAACAGAAGTGATGGATATAATATTTGGATGTCCAAAACCCTACCACCAGAGACTCCATTGTGTGCCTAGTCATCGATAGTTTCCAATTCATGTCAGCCAGCACAAGATTCCAGATCCGCCAAACTCAACTTAGAGAAGAAAAAAACAAGTGTTGGTCGTCGTGAGGATCATCGAGGTCGTTCTGTAGATAAGATAAGATAAGCTCGGAGGTCGAATCAACGGGCAAATGCCGAAATCTGTGACATTCCGTGACATTACTTTTTCGTTGACTCAACTTCATCTTCTGTTCTTTCCAAGTTCTTTCCCAATTCCATCCCATTTGTCATATAACATTTGTTTTCATCATTGTCATTCGCAGAATATCATTATGATATCTTCAACCAGTCGTTCTCCTCTGCGATTCCGAATACTTACAACTTGAAATTTGAACCAATTGCGCGTCGTCGGCTCCACATCTGCAACTCGACCAGTCTGGTTTTATCGGCATTCAGACCTCCTAGAAATTTTAAGTCGCGCGGAAACCATGTCGTACCAGCCTACTCCAGTTAGCGGCTGTCCTGCTAGCCTCGATCCCAGCTGAAGGGAGTACAAAAGGTATTCCACATGTACTTCGTTTCTCTTTATCTGTTCACCTCGAACTTCATTCTAGTGCTTTATTCCACCGCAACTCTTTACTCGACATATACCATGTCTGCCCTTGGGGCACTGCTTATACAAGCAGCCCAAGCTACATTCAGAGGCGAGCGAATGGTGCTCGCCGCCCTCAATACTATTGGTTCGGTTTTCGGTTTGGACATGCGGCTCAACGGCTTCGACGTGACCTCGACACGCGCGGTATCGTTCAAGGAGGTCCCAATCGCAACCGTGGACGCGGAATCGACCACCGCTGCTCATCTCGCTCTCACGGTTTCGAAGGCATTGATTTCGGTTTTGGTCCCTGCTACGGTTACGGCTTTTGAGCCGTTTTGGTTTAACAGAAATGCGGATTCAACGGTCGACTTTGAGTTTGGTCGGTTGGCGGATTCTGGGTCTGGGTCTGGTGGTTCGTCGTTGGGTACTCTGGGATGCGGCTCGTCTGGTGGAAATGAAGAATGCTCTGAGGGAGACACGGATGGTAAGTATCGGTTCTTCGTTCAATTTACGCGTGCTCACAACATGGGTTCTTTCTGTAGGTTATCGCGAGGACTCTGCTACAGGAGACGGTCACCATCACCACGGCGACAACGGCCACGATACCGGCGATGGAAACAGGGAGGACTCCCCTCCTCCCCCTCTCCCTCTCCCTCAGCCGCCTACGGGTTCTCTTCCCGGACGTGAGTTAAATTTTACCTTCTCGCTGTCATCTTCATATTCACATATGCGTGTGTGTCACTTAGGACCCGATGCGACCTCCAACCCTTCGATGCCGATCGCTGGCGGTGCGCCCCCTCCGCCCCCTCCACCTGAACCTGGCATGGGGTCGTGGTGGGAAGACAACGGCGAACGTCATATAGCGCGGACCTTCCATCTGGCATTCGTCATACTGGCTAGCATACTCCTTCACGTCGTCACCCGGTTTCTCAAACGCAAGGTCTCAAAATTGAGAGCCATGGAGTGGTATCGGCGGATGATCGGCGGACAGGGGATATCGAGGACGGCGGACAGAGTGCAGGATCGGGGGAATTCTGGAAGCTGTATGAGGCGACCACCTGTACTTGGGACATCGTTGGCCTATGTCGCTCACAAGGAGGTTCATTGGGTCGCCGAAGTGAAGGTGGAAGAGTTATTCGTACCCACTCCCACCCGCGACCTGCTCTTGGATGAAGAAGACCTCGTCGACGGCTCGCCCATCGCACAACCCTCCGGGACGGCCACGGTCACCAGCCCCCGTCGCACCTCATTGGCACTCGACGGACTCTACACGGCTCTGGTTGGACTCTTGTCTCGGATTCTCAACACCTTCTACGGGCTCGTGACCATGAGTGGCCCTGCGAAGGTGTTCTGGATTACCCTCATCGGCCTGTTTGTGTACTACCGGATGCTGATCCAGGCAGCCCGTATCTTGCACTATGGCCACGGAACGAGGGGATATCCTGAGAGGGTAAATGATATCGTAACATTTCTGGCTTTGTTTCTTGTTATTAATGTGTAATCTTTATAGTCTGCGCTTCGCCTCAATGTCTGCCAGTTGGCCGTACAGGGTGACGAGTTCGCCGTCAATGAGCCCCAAGTACCGGAGGATGTCTCGGCAACCTGTGCCGACGTCGATATTACCCAGCATCTCGTCGACAACGTTTCGATCAAGGAAGGTGTTGTGCTTGAAGACGAGGAGCAGGGTATATATTCGTCTATGGTGCGAGTACTTACCACTTCTATCAAATACTTACTGATACAAACCCGTCTTCGTAGCACTCTCCCGTTCGTGTCGAAGAGCCTGGTCCCTCCACCTCCGCCTCTGCCGCATCGTCCTCGTCCGCGTCTGCATCCACGTCGTCTACCCTCCCCGCGAGTCAAGTCGAGCACATCGGTGGTATTCCTGTCACCGAGTGCGAGATCAGGCCTGGCGGCCGCGAGCGTCGCGAGAAGAGGTGCAGGAAGAGGAAAGGTTCGACCACACCACACTCATGTCTGGCCTGAACCCAAACCGCGACTCCTCCAAGCCTCATCGTCGTCGAGAGGGAGCAGCCTGAGGTGCAGGTTCCCAAGATCGAGTCCAAGTCCGCGCTGTTGGCTGATGTCAACGCGCAGGAGGAGGATTCTCGTGGGTTGAAGAGCTCGATGTGGGCTTCGTGAGGGTGGGTTCGGGTGGTCTGTTCGTGGGTGGTCTGGTCGCCGTCGTGTGCGTGTGCTGTCGCGGTCTGCGGAGGTTATCGTCGTGTTTGGATTGATGGATGGTGATGTTTGTGGTCGAGTCCGAGTCCTCTGCCTTTGATGTAAGGTGATGGAGGAGGGTTCCCGCATTCTGTTCGTGTCCGTCGTCTCTTATGTATTGAGCAACACGATCTCGTCTCTACCTCGCACATCCTCCTGTCGCTCCGTTTGACTGATGTCAGTGAACAATGGATACACCAGTAAACTCATATCACTTTTTTCTTTCGGTTTGTCTTACTCGTTCCTTATAACTACATCATACGCATAAATACTCAACTAATCAGGATCCCCTTAAATCTATTTCATTTTCTTCTCTCGAGAGGCGCTAACCATAAACCTCAATGTATTCTCCGGCTTGACATTCAATATTCAATATTCAACTTTCTCCGCAAGCTCTCCTCAAGATTGTGGGACAACGAACCTCAAGATACATGGGCAGAACCACCTCTCTGCAAGGGATCTGGAGTGACTCGTCGGCGGTCGACCGTCGCACGAGCTCTGGGTATCCTGGAGGTACGTTGCCAAACTTGTGTTGTTTCTGGGTCCAATTCTCCGACATGTTTAGACAAGATTTTGACTTGTTCAAGTTGTTGATTGAAAAGGATGAAGTTCAACGATCAACATGCCATAAAGTTGGTACATCGCGATCCGCCGTCGTCATGGCCGTTGAAGCGTTGCGTTGACCCCCTGCGGTGAGCTCTTTTTCTCATTGCGCATTCAAGGCGACGAATACTTTCATCATTGACGTACAAGTGTGTGCGATAGCAAGGGGTTCAATATTTCTGACATGGAATTCGGAATAGCGTGTTGTACGTACTATATCTCTCTTCAATATTTGCCCTGCAAATCGCAGCCCCTGTGAGCGATTGTTCGAAGTCTTGTCAGGCTGAGCCGACAGACCTCTGTGGTGCTGCAATATCATGTGGAAAGCCACCAGTAAATTGGCCGAGGTTCTGTACATGGGAATTGAAGCGATGGCCGTCCGATGTCACCAAAACGATGTCGGCGCTTAATTGGCAGTTCGGTATAGCTTTGCGTTCTATCAGGGCGAAGATAACGTGGTATGAGGTACTTATTCTGGACTTACCAGTACAGGAAGGGATGACAGAAGTCGGACCATTGCTGTCTGACTCGCGAAACTCGTCCTGGTAGCTCATGGTGCCAGTGGAAGAAGGATAGGTGATATCTTGGATATGGACGCGAGGCTGAGGCTAGGGGGAGCACGTGCAATCTCATGCCGATCTGTGCCGTGACGGAAATACTACCTTCCCACGATTTATCTTTCACATCCCCTCCGTGTCCACACCTCCCATGTTCCTCTTATTTTCCATCCTGGCTTTATCCCTCTGGCTTTATCGTCAAACATTCAAACATTTCGTTTCGAAACAATTCGGCTTTAACGCGTTGGGGGTAACAAGGTCCAGACGTCCAACAGTGAACACCACCAATTACTTTCACCCTGGACACTCGTGATTCAACCAGCAAACCCGTGAGTCGTGGTCTGCTCATTGAACTAGGTATGTATCTGGCGATATCTTAACCCGCCTTTATTCAAAAAACAGCGTTAGAACACGCAAAAAAGCATGATTGTGGTCCCTCTTCAAATTGCAATCGGACGACGGTTTCCCTTTTCGCCTAGCTGCTAAATCGCCATCATCGCTTTTTCCTAGCGCAGAGTATCCTACGGTGTTAATCTGTGGTGGGTGTCGGGTAAGGAATGCGAGGGCTTGAATGTACGTGGTTCATGGTATCGGCATTCCTTTGCTGAAAGACTTCACAGATGCTTATAGGCTCAATCTCGAAACGACCCCTTCCTTGTAAACAACGGGAATTTCTTCCAGAAATGAAACACTGTTCACAGTTAGTCATTATGGAGTGACAACGAAGAGATTGGCGAGCAAAGTACGTGATCCTCATTCATTATCAACGACTCCGAGACACGATTACTCAACGGCAAAGTCAGCTACCTCCAGTTTTTCGCTAACATCTTCAATCGGAAAACGGATTCTTGTACCGACTAATACCTTATGATGTTCCACGACAACGTCCGACGATCACATCCCATATTGATAGCACCGCCGAGGGACGTTCAAAAGTGAGGCCATGATGTTCAGACCAGAACACTACGATGAGAAGTGCGAAAAGTCAAAAAATGACCGAGGTACGTGCTCCAACAACGAAATGACCCGCGCTTAGTAACAGGAAACACACAGTTGATGAACATACAACTCTTCCTGTTTGTCACCACACCCGACGTTGTCGCGCCCACTATTTCACAGCTCACTATCCACGTTAGCGCAAAATGAACACCATTTTTTACACACCACTTCCGTGACCCTACGCTAAATTGTCGGCCTTCCTGAGGAGATCCATGCACGTCATGCTGAAGCTTTGGTCAAAATAAGTGCGGTTCTTTCCTTCCTTACATTCGCCTTTGGTTTTTTTTCTTTCTATTCTTTTCCCTTCCTGTTTTTCATCTCGTCGTGATCTCTTTGATTTCTCCACGTGTTTCTTTTTTTCTTTTGTTTTGATCACTCTGCATCCTGGACAATGTACTGATAAACTACCTTTCACCCAGATTCTTGAAAACATTGACCACACTCAAATGCAAAATGAATTCATTCACTTTCCCCCCGGTAACCACCGCCGACCTCAATCATGAGAATCATATCATCATCGTCGTCCCCGCCACCCCATTCTCAACAGAAATCAACTCCGGACGGCCCTCGGCCTTCTTTTTCCCATCAACCCTCCGTTAGTGGTCGGCGAGGACGAAGATTGTCTCCTGATGGACCGTGGGGGAGAAACGGCCAATATCAACTTGCCATTTGGCCTTCACCCTGTCGTTTCCCCCTGAAATTGAGGCAGAGATCTTGCGGTTCGCATGCGGCGCTGTGGGGGTGGATATCGGTTTGTCCATTGCGTCCTCATCAACATCAACCACGCCACTTGCATCCTCTTCGTTACTGTCATCACCAACAGGACCACTACCGACCTCGTTCTTCACCTACCAGCAGAGCCGAACGGTATAGCTTGGGACTCCGGTTCAATGGGGGAATGACGAGGGTCTGGCGGCTTTTTCATGGGCTTGGGCAGGAGGTGCTGTATGAACATGTCTGGTGTGGGAAGAGAAAGGACAGGATGATGTTGGCGGGCAGGCTGTGTGAGGATGGAGGTGTTGGGTTTGCTTGGGTGCCGAATGGAGATTGGGGTGTTGCGAGTGTTGGTTTGAGTGGGAAGGCGAAGGTTACGGCGGCTGGGGTCGAGGTCAAAAAGGGCGCGACGAAAGGGGGCAAGAAATCGATTTTCGAATGGTTCTGCTGAGGAACGCTTATCGACGACGAGATACTGCCCAAAACCTCGTAACAGCCTGAATGCCGAAGCCGAGAATCAGAACGACATCCTCGTCCTCGTCGTCCTCCGTTTGACTTCTCAATATCAACATCCGCCACTTCATTCATCGGCTTCATATTCCCTCGACAGATGTTCACCCCATGAACTCATTATCCTGCAATACTGAATCCGGCTCGAAGAGTTCCTTGACAACCGAAGCGTGCAGCCTCCGATGCACCCCCTTTTCGTCATATACATCCACGCCATCTCCCTCGCCTTCCGCTCCTTCACCTTCACCTTCACCTTCGTCATCGACTCACGTTGCATACCCTCACTTTTCTTGCCCACTCAAGAGACTCTCATGCATGAACTATGATCACCGCCCCATGGATGTCGTGCGGCGTGTGAGGTATTACGAGGATGTTCGATGTCCTCTTTGGCAATAGTGGTGAGGGTGTTTGGGGTATAAGCCAGGCTGGGGACGGACTTGGGGGGTTGGCGGTGGGATTCCCATACACTGTTCGGGCCTTGCGAATTCGCCGACTCTTGGGATCAATTCCATGTTCCTCACGGCCCCTACGGCAAGCTACACCATGACTACAACTTTTTCCTTGTTGTCCACTTGCCCATTATCGCCCTCTACATCGTCATCAGCCGCTTTGCCTACCTCCTCGCCGTCCATCGATGGGCAAGTCTACACCCTCACTCTCCCTTCACTCCTCTCACCCAAAGTCACCTTCAATAATGCTGCCTTCACCACTCTGTCAAAGTCGGACATGCCTCGACTGACCCACCTCTCTGTCGTCTCTGCCGAGTTCGGATATGCAGCAGAGGGCTTTCATTCTCTTCGAGGTGTATGGGTGGGAGATCTCGCAGTTGGAGTAGGGACAAAGCAGCGAGGACATCGAAGAGGCGTGGTTGACGTCTCCGCCTTCACGTACCCATCGTAACGGTCATGGATCCTCTAATCGCCCCATTTCTATTGCGCTGGATGAGCGGTGCCCCGGCCTTCACAGTTTCGTTTGCTCGGCCGACGCGGAGTGGAATTGGCAAACCCCGGATTGCATCGCGCCACATGTTCTGTTGGCGACGCATGCTGGATTGGAGGTCATCGGTGTGAGGGATATGGAGAGGAGGTTGAAGGGAGATGCAAACAATGGCGTAGGTGGGCGGATGTGGGATTAAGGAGGGAGGATGACGAGGACGAGGACCCGTAGCAGTTCGGCAGTCTCCTTCATAAGGACTTCCGGAGCTTAACGCATCTCGAATATGAGCCGCGAAAGGGTTGTCATTCGCAGGAGCAACTGCATCCTCCTCAACTTGACGTCACCTTCACCTTCACCGGTTCCTCTATCTGTCGCTCCAAATACCATCTACGCTTTTGCCCACCACCATTGCGGAATCATCGACTCAAACCAGCAGTCTCAACCTCCTCATGAAGCTACGAAAACTTGCACAAGGCGCGCAGCGACGAAGAGCTGCCACAAGACTAGGGGGTACGGGTGATCAGATTTCGGACAGGTGTAGTAGAGAAGTGTATAGAGCGCGGCGTTTAATTTTTTATATTTGTGTTTTTTCTGTTATGATCTGTGCTTGTGTTATCCTGGATCCATCTACCTGTCCTTATCTGCTCTGTTTGGGGCTCAATGAAACTGAATGCAGCTCTGGCTAAGCATGCTACAATTCTCAAGTTGTTCTCGAGTCTGAATTTGGAAGTGGATGCTAGAACTAAAACGAAGCAAGGGAATGTGTGGCTGTGCAGTTCAAACCCTTGACCCTAAACCACCACCACCACTACCGCTGGTCCGCTATTGTGCCTTCTGTGTGCCCCGGCAGCAAAATTCAAGAAGAATGGTGGAACAATATCACATTATCCTTAGGACAGTTTGTTGTGTTGAATTTTACCACAATGACTCTGGAAGTAAGTCCTTCATGACCTAGACTTACAATGCCCCCTAATTTGGACTGCATATAATCAGGCACTTGGGCTTCGGTATAGCACAGAACTCTCATTGGTGGTTTGCCACCAGCATGGCCTTCTCATGTCCCTTGACCGTGTGTACAATCACCTTTACCGTGTTCACAAATTCAAATTTACAACAACGAAGGCAAAGGAGCTCCAATTGATCAAAGACCACATCAACCATATCTTGGGCGCTCGACTTTCTGAAACGTTGAATCCTGCAACAGTGGCAAAACTCCCCAAGACAATCCCAAGACCTATCAGGGACCCATAACTGTACAGAAGCAGGATGCTTAGGGTTATAAGGATGACTTTTGGGATAATCCCTAGGGCCAAAATTTTTTTGAGATGGGCAAGGGATTGGGATGAGATGGGATGAGTTGGGGCAAGGGATGGGGCAAGGGATTGGGATTGGGATGGGCAAGGGATTGGGATGAGTTGGGGCAAGGGATGGGCAAGGGTTTGGGATGGGACGAGATGAGTTGGGGAAAGGGATTGAGATGGGATGGGATGAGTTGGGGCAAGGGATGGGCAAGGGATTGGGATGGGGGGGGGGCAGGGGAGTGGGGAGGGTGGGGGCATGTAGGGGGGGGCAGGGGTATGGGAAGGGATGAGATG
>JAIFHD010019776.1:0-11248 GCA_019721455.1 Psilocybe mexicana
CCAGCAATAACAAGTATACATGGAAGGGGAGGTTCCTTGGCCCTATTGACGAATGTCCGGCCAATATGTTCGAGGACTCGTGAATGACAATGGACGAATAGGCATCGGTTATTACTTAGTTGACAATGGTATTTGTGATCCTTCTGTTTCCGTGCCTACCTGCTCACAGCGAATCCTTGCAGAACCCGCGGAAAATTTTGGTATCTCTTCTCGTCATCTTGGTGAACCTTCAGGGCTCTTACTTGATTCAAAAGTACCATCATATGTTAGTCTTTTTGTTGGTTGAAATATTTTCTTGTCGTGTCAAAACCTTTGCTCGCACTGGGCTAGAGTCTAGTGTGAAAGAGAGAGAGACCACGACCATCGGGTGAGAAAATCAATTTCCATTGCTCCAGAGTCAGCGTCGGATCTTCTTAACCAAGATGAAGATTGGGATATCGACCGAATTCCGATACTACATCGACGCCTGTCATAAGTGGGAACGTGAACACGGGCAAGATTGTGCCAGTACATTGATGCCCATCGAGGTCTGCCTCTCGAACGATAAGTTTTGTTGACGATGATCATGGAAAATGAAGGGGGAAAATGCCTCATCACGTCGGATGGGACAAGGAGGTCTGCCATTGGGCAATCATATCCGACATCATGCAGAAGATCTGTGAGAGATAGATCTGATGACGAAAGTGATGACGAGTAAGAGCGGTAGTGACTCTATCAAGTGGCATGGCAAGTCGGGCGTTGTTCGCAGGCGGTGCACCGATAGAACAACTACGCCTTCAACATCACCAGAGCTCATGCACATGTACAGCGTCTCAACCACCATTTCAAGATCTGTACCGGTCCCACCGAGTAGGCCGACATTGAGAGACATTATACGTCCTCTTTACATCCTCGGGCCCCAAAAAATCAAGGTTGTCTAAAGACAACTCCTCGCCCTTCTGTCCGGCCACGGTCAAGGTCCATCAGGACCCGGGAAGCTCCTGCGGTTTCTTGTCTGCGATTTTGCGTATTTGAGACCCAAAAATCGCAAAAACTTTGTCAGAAAAGTTGCGTATTTCAGGGCGCCGCAGGCCGACCCTTGTCCTAATATTGCGTATTTGAGACTGAAATGAGGGTCAACAACCTGACCAAAGATCGCGCTGCACAACTATCGTACTTGAGTCCGAGGTTTGATCTAAAAATTAATGATCATAGATGTTCCATGACTGTCGGCACCACAAAAAAAGAATAAAGGAGGTGAAAGAAAAGGGGAAAGAAAGAGAAAGAAACAAAGAGAGAAAGGAGAAAGAAGAAAGAAGAAAGAAGAAAGAAGAAAGAAAAAGTCGGTAAACTATAAGGCATCCCATACACACACGACGTCGAATCGTCGATGGATGAACGGAGCTTTCTCCATTGCAGACCGTTATGTTCATCGATGGGACCATCGATACCGAACGCCACACCTCTAAACCACCAGAAGGTGAGAAATAGGATCAAGGAAAGGTACGAAGGATTCCAGAATGCGTAATAGGGAGGGCGCTCGTCTCGGCTCGGTAGTCACGGAGAGTCTGTCCTCCAGTTCCATACCTCTATATGGGAAATCGACAGGACGTTGTGAAAAAAATTGGGGCCATCCTCCACCTCCAAGATGCCAAAAAATGCCGCAAATGTCGCTTTTGTGGTTTGTTTGTGAGCTAGTCGTCCTCGTCAGGGTGCCCTGAATGTCCTGCATCACCAGCACGAAATCGACCGGACGTATGTAGGAGACCGTCTTGAAGAAAATCGGGGTTGTTGTTCATGCTCCACCCCAAAAACGCCAAAAAATCCCCAAAATGTCGCTTTTATCGTTTGTTGCGGAAGTACTTGTCCTCGTCACGTTGGTTCCAGGAGTCCAGCGCCCATGTTAGATGTGGTCATCATCACCATCAAGTCGACGTCGCTTGGAGCCGGTTGCTGGTAGACCAATTCCTCTGGCTTCCAGAACATCCCTTACAAGTTCGGCTGCCGCTTGAGATTTTTTTTTGGCCTGTTCGCCCCATCGATAGCGCTGGGACCCAAAAATATGGTCTTTGATAACCTGTATAGTGTCAGTGACGTCTACGGTATGTCGCATTGAGTGACAGTGCGGCACGTCACTCTCACTCCCTGTGCCACTGGCGTAAAACGTAATTTCTGGACACTGCGGAAGAGAATCTCGCGGGTGATAATCGGTGCGCTTGTTCCCAGGAGCTTGGAAGGCAGAATGGAATGATGACACCACTGGGGGAATCAATGGAGATGAGCTGGACATTAATTCGAAAGTTGTCGGAGACCCAAACCGACTGTTGTGTAAGTTGTCCCTTCCTGTCTGAAAAACTCGTTCGTTGTTTGTGAGCACATAGGGCGATTTTTCGGCAACAAAATTCAGAGTGCTGATGTCAGGATGTCCCTCTCCGGTGAGCCTTCCGGGACATTCAACCACTTTCGAGGTCGATAACGTCAGATTCGGTGAGTCCATGTAAACAGGCGATATTGTCTGCCGGGCTACGGACGAGTCTCCCTCAGACACAGACATGACAGAAGTGACAAATGATGGGTTGTCCCACTGTTCGTCTCGCGAATGCGGAAAAGGGCATGCTAGATAAGTAGTGAACGCGAATATCAAAACACAATTCAGATGATCCGTTCGCTAAACAGCTCACTGCGGTTCTCGATTGGAACATTGTATGATCCCTGGTAGGGGCCGTCCCCTCTAGATTCCATCCCATTGCTGTCATGTTGATGGATGGTCACAGGTGTTGAACGGAAATGCAGACCCAAGGAAGGAGGCGACGAGAGATCGTCCACCTCAATGTCCTGGATGCTGCCTGACTCCATTATTGACCTCCAAAACATTTCTTGTTGGGAATATTTGACGTAAAGTCGAGAGTTTTCCTGAATTAATTGGTCGAGCTCATTGCGGGAATCTCTCCAAGACTCCTGGAGCTGGAGAATCACAGACTCCAATTGGGTGACTATATCGGAGAGATGATGAGGATGCGAGAGGCTGACGAGACTGATAAGAGGATAGAAACAAGCACCGGTTTCCTCAAGGGACGCAATGTAGTTTTCGCGCTTTTCCCGACAAACACTCTGGGCCTTTGCCTGCCGCTTCTTGAGTCCTGGAGATCGAAGAGGCTTGGCCCGAGAAGCTGGAGAGGATGACGGGAAAGACTTTGACATAAGAAGGGTAAACGGGGAAAGAAATAAAAAGAATTATACCCTGGGGCGACCCATAGCTCTTTTCCGTGGTCCTAGATCATAGCCGATTTTAAAAATGCATTTTTAAAGTTCGGCCTCAAGATCATAGATGTCCCTCAGTGAGTTTGTCGTAGTAGTACACCACAAAAGCGATCTGATTTCTAGAAAATATTTACCGGGAATGTCCTGTTGACAACTTCATTGTCAAGGCGCATCTGGTCCTTCTGAGACAGACCTCAATACTCCATATATGTGGTGTAGTTTGTATACGATATACAGTCATAACACTTAACCTGTGGTAAGGTAGGGGGGGAAATGCACATACCCCTCCGGAAAAACCCATGTGTTTTACGTTTTACCTGCCAAATTTGGTGACTTTGTGGTTAAATGTCGGCGATGTCGCCATTCTTTGGTGAACAAAGTTTTTACCGTCTAGGATCAGCCACATTGGTCATCCTTTTGGCTCAAAATTTGAGACTTTGGCTTGACGGGGTCGACTTTTGGTTTGTCTGAACATTTATAACGGAACCATAGAGAAGACATCCTGTAGTTATCTCGAGTTAATGTCTGTAGTTCATCATCGCACATATTCATTCGTTTTAACAATAACAAAAATATGGGGTATCGGTGGATCTGTTTTTACTAAATTTTAGACTACCTTTTGAAACCCATTGTGTACTTATCCGAAAACGGATCAGGGAAGAACGGAAACAAATCTTAAAAGAGACTCTCCGTCTCCACATTCACATCCACTGGACAAATTTCTCTTCTTCCCATGGTCTCCTCTGACAATGCCCATACGAGAGGAAAAGTGCGCTCCTTCCGAAACCTTGCCAGTGCTCGAAAGAAAGCCTCGGAGAATTCTGGGTATGACTCCCTCAGGACCAGGATACACCACATTCCGAGGTCGGTTTGGCCGTGATCCCTATGAGTGGCAGCTTGGCGTCGTTGCCCTGGGGCTTGATACCGTTGTTATTGCTGGTCCAGGTGCTGGCAATGCATTCCCTTTCTCCTACCACTCTTGGACCCGAACTTGAAGAAGGGCCATCGTTATATCCCCATTGAAAATCCTTCAAGTAGAACAGGTATATCTACTCTTGACTCAATTCTATCTCCTGTACTTATTCCAACACAACAGGCTGAAAGGTTCAAAAAACTTGGTGTCCCTTCAGTAGCCATTAATGGTGATACCTGGAGTCCATCAATGGAAAAGGTATGTAACAGACTACAGTCCCCTACGGTCTCCAGGATGCAGCACCAATGCCCTATTTGCACAGGATCTCAAGGACAACAGATATCAAGGCCTTTTTGTCTCTCCAAAGATGTGTCTGAAGCACGAAGGCTTCCGCAAAATCTTCTAGAGCTCAAGTTTTGAAGGGATTTCGGTCATTATCATCGACGAAGCCATTGTATTGCGCGATGGGGCGGTGATTTTCGTACCGCCTATGCTGAGCTGGTCAAGCTGCAAGCGTTCATACCACCCACCTCCCTTTTTATCCGACATCCGCTACCATGCCCAAACCCGCACTCCGAGAGGCGTGCACCTCGTTGGGAATCGACCTCGCTCAAGATTTCTTGCTGAACCTCGGAGATGAGCGACCAAATATCGCTTTCTTTATCGAGACCATCAAGTCTTCCAAAGACTACGACACCCTTCGCCCTCATCTCTTTCGATGCGACAGCCCTTCAACCGCCGAGAATCTCATCAAGTCAATTGTTTTTTCGAACTCTGTCCACGCGACTCAGATTATTGCCCATAAGATTCACAAATGACTCCCACCTGACCTACAACATTACGTTCACTTTCTCCACGCCCATCGTAGCCCTGCTGCCAAACGACGAGTCATGAGGCTTTATCGAGAAGGAAAGATTCTGATTCTTGTGGCACGGGAAGCTGCAGGGATGGTAAGTGGGCTGCACCTTCATGGTTTTTTACATAGCTAACGTTATATTTTCTTTCTATTAGGATGCTGACAACCAAGTGATTCAGTTCGGTGTCCCTGCCTGCCTTTCCGTGTGGGTGCAACAAGCTGGCCGAGCGAGTCGGTGTCCCAGCATCGATGCTCATGCACTCCTTCTCGTCGAAAAATCGATGTTTCGGCGCCAGAGGAAATGGCAGGAAAAACCCCTGATAACACGACAACTGTTCTCGACAGCGAAGTTGATACCGACACCGATGAGGTTGAACCTGAAAAAGACAACGACGAGCTTTTCGAATGGAAGAAGAAGATCAAAGATGCATTGCGCAAAAGGATTGAGACTCAAGGTTGCAGAGAAGAGATGTCGGATGAGTAATTTTCTAATCCACCTGGTCGCAAACGTGATAAATCTTTTTTTTAGCCATCACTCTCTAGCCTCAACTGCTATCTGTTGTGACAACTGTCATACAACATCACAATCTTGACCAGACACACGCCCTTCAAGCTTCAACACCCGATGGCCCAGCGGCTCCATATCTGACGATGAGGCCATGTCCATCCACTCATCGCCATCACGGATGCAAAATCCAAACTCGGCGGCCCACTTCACGTCGTGGCGATCACCTTCAACTGGCTCGCACCTCGCTTCTAGCCTGGCGCCTGCGTACTCAACGATCAATGTATGCACCCAGTCCTTTGATCGCCGCCTCGTTACTCCCCGACAATGTTATGAAAACACTTGCATTGGGTGCATATATCAAGACTTTGGAAGATTTACAAGCTGCTGTTCATTGGGCATCTGTTCAACGTCATGGGGAAGAGGTGCTGGAGGTCCTTCGGAAGGTTGATGAACATGAGATGAACCAACGGGAAAAGGCAAAAGCGGCAAAGGCCCTTACTCTTCACCTTGAATTCAAGAACGTCAAGCAGAACAAAAACGTGTCACCAATGAAAAGCGTGAACAGCTGCGTCACGAGCGTGAAAATGTTCGACCACCACCATCAGTGTCTTCCTCCGTTCGGCGCAGCACACCAGGAACATCAGTCCTCGGTTAAAACCATCTTGTGTTATTCAATTATCCCAACACCGGGCCTTCGTCATCACAAACACCCTTGGTGTTGGCAAGTACACTTCAATTCCAAGAGCCAATCCCACCACTTTCGCAGACATTCCATGCCATGGCACCACCCGCTGATCCCCCTGTCACTCGACCTCGCCCCCTTCCACGTCTTATTTTAATGCTTGGCCCACGCCCAACACAATCGTAATTAATCTAAATATTACACTTCACTCCTCATCCTCCAATATTTCTTCTTCATCCTCCTATATTTCTTCTGTTCACGCTCAAGTGACCGGTTAAACACCCACTGCGAAAGGATCTTCTCTGTGTGCAGCTTTATCGATCCATCTAGTGTATAATTTGCGGCCTTATCTCCCTTCCGTTCAATGCATCGAGGTGTCGAGAGTGTGACGTAGTCTGCCTGGTGGTAGGAATTCTTTAGTCTTTTTATATCAACCTCTTTTTTTGGTCATGCTGTGTTTCTTTCCTCTCGCCAAAGTCTCAAACTGCTCCTCGAGGTGGGTTGAAACACTCCGTATGGCATGGACGGCAGTATGAAGCTTTTCAAGGTGTTCCCATTCGACGTTCGGGCCTTCTGAGCGGTACGTCACTTTGATATCCTTGATGTTCGTATCTTATGCCTTGTCTTTTGATGTAAGTTCCAAATTGAACACAGTGTAGGAGAACTGGATACTCACCCATCGTGTTTCACAACCAGGGTTTGCACATTCAATTGATGGATCGGGGTTTGATACCTCATCAACGATCGACCCACAAACACACTCGTTTATCCCTTGTACCTGCGGCTTTCGTTCTCGGCTTTCTCATGTCGCATTCACTGGCTCCCCAACGGGCTTTGGTTGTAGCAGACGAGAAGTACTCGCTCTTTCAGGTCCACTCCCACTTTCCATCACGTCCGCACGTTCAGTACCACCACCAACTACTGCCACCTGTCCAGTCATGCCCAAGACTGGTGTTGAGAGCTTCATGTGGTATGTCGCTGTCCGTTTGTAAGCCCCAGGTGTCGCTGACATTGCCTTGTGTTTCCTTTTCTTCCAAAGTAACATCTTGACCGGACCGCTCCTTGATCTCTTACCACCACCATCGTTTTTTTCCCACGCTATTTGGCAGGGAGAAGGCGACACTGAAGGGGAGGAGAGAGAGAGAGTACACATTTTCCTACTTTTATCACACCCTATATAATCTGCTTTTGAAATACAACTCTTATAATCGATAATAAACTACGCTCAATTTTGCACAACACACGGAGAATGGCATGTCACAAAACAGAAGATCTCTGGCACCAGACTCGAGCAGACATGCAAGCGGAAGCACGTCCTCCAATTCTCCATGCTCGAAATCACACACCCCAACGCCCGGAGCGTCAGCGCATGGAAACTCTCAGGCAACAGTAATCCCGAAGAAGATAACAGAATCAACCAAGAAGGAGCTCATGACAAACTCGCAGTCGTCAATCAAGGACCGAAAGGCGGCGGAAAAATGGTTGACCGAAAGCTCGTATTCCGTTAAGGGAGAACCACTGTCAACAGCAGCTCTGGGCATGGCTTTGCTCTACATATCTACAGGCAACATCACAACGTACGCAGGACTCATAGACGGAATGAGAGCCGTCGCCATCTGTTTGCTAGATCAACCACCCAAAGACGACGCGAAAGAAATAGCTGATGATACAATTGAAGCCGCAAAAAACGCTATCGACGAAGCAATCATGGAGGCGAAAGAAAACATGGCAGCTGTAACAGAAAACTCCCTCAAAACTATGGAGGAAGTGGCGGAGAAAAGGAAGGAGGAAGAGGCTGCGGGAAGAAGGAAAGGGACAATGGAGGAAGGAGAATGGGGGCAGAGGAGCAGAGGAAAGGAGAAGAAGGGACTGGGACGAAGCAGGGTCCACCGACATCGTACGCAAACGCAGCCGCCAGAAAGCAAAACTTCACAACGCACCCGACACAGGAATCAGGGACGAAATGGGGAGAAGAAGTCGAATTGATTACAAGGGAAGAGAAAAGGAGGAGGGAAGAAATTGTCGAAAGGGAAGAAAAGAGAGAGAGGCAGTTGCTCATCGACAACGTGGAAAATTGGGAGAAGGTGTCGGAAGGGTAGATGGTGAAAAAGGCGAACGAGGCGTGGAAGAGGACGGAAGCGACTGTGGAGGAAGAGATAGAGATCGACGAAGAGTCCATCGAGATTGGAGGCAAATTCGTGGCAGCCCTCAAACTTAAAAATGGAGGAATTATCATGGAATGCAGCTCGAACTACATGGTAACCTGGTTGCGCGACCCGATGGTCAAGATGAAATTTGAGGAGGAATTGGGAGGAGGAATGGTAGTCAAGGAGAGGCTGTACACGCTCGTCGTGGAGTTTGTATCCACATCGCTCAAACACACCTTGCCAACAGAAAACCACACAATAGAAGAAGAAAACGGACTTGAGGAGGGGACAATATTCAAGATACGATGGATGAGAGACCCAGAGAAAAGCTGGAGCGACACGCAGACGAAGGCGCACGCGACCATCACCACCAGAGACCTGCACGCAGCAAATGAAATCATCAGGAAGGCCCTAATCATGGAGCAGCACGAAAGATTGAAGATGACCCGAGGAGATGTTACAAATGCCAGAGATTCGACACGGGGGCACACGGCGGCGACATGCGAAGGAAGGCAAACATGCGCCAACTGCAACGAAACCGACCACGACACGGGAGAGTGCAGAGCCCCACGCGAAGCGCACAGATGTGCTAGCTGCACCGAAGCTCGCAGGCCCCAGGGACAATCGACACGCATCGTGGAGCAGGAGATGCCCCATCTTCATCAGACATCAGCTGTACCTACGCGACAAATACCCTGAAAACCACTATAGGTACTATCCAAGCAAATACTACCCATGGACCTGGGAGAGAAAGACCGACTGCGAGGTAGAAGAAACGGAAAGAGAGGGAGGGGTGGACAGATGGACAGGGAGCTATGACAGAAGAAGACACGAGGAGGAAAGGAGCAGGAGATAGCAGGAGAGAACGCAGGACAGAGGCCACGGGGAAGAGACAGGCGAGGGATGGACGACGAGGGAGAGAGGCCGGACCGAAGGACCCTATTACAGACCAAACATCAGCAGGAGCAGAAGCAGGGGAACGAGAGGAGGAAGATGGGAAGAACGGAACGAAAAAACGACAGGCAGGCGCCAAGGAAGCGAAAATGGAAGGCAGAGAAGAGAAGCCGAGGAAAGGAGCAGAAGTGGAGGAAGAAATCAGGGAACGGGCGATGCGAGAAGAGAGACAGGAGAAGGGCAAACCCAGAAAAGAACGGAGAAAAGCAAAGAGAGAAAAGGAGCGGAAATAGCAGCAGACGAGAGCAGCGCAACACAAAGAAAGCTTCCAACGAGTTGGTCGAGGCCGAGGGCGAACACGACAGCAGGGGAGGGGCGAGATCCACGAAAAGGGACGAATAAACCACCGCAGACCACGCAATGAACACGGGACAACCACAAAGCAACACACTGACGATATGGCAACAGAACGAAAGAAAATCCAACACGGCGCAACAAGCAACTTTGCTTGCGGTCCACAAAGACACCGACGTGATATGCTTACAGGAACCAGCAATCAACTTCAGCGGATGCACGGTAGCAACACCAGGATGGATCACCGTATATCCAACAAATCACAAAGCGGAAAACAGCAAGAAACAATCGGTAATCCTAGTCAACAGTAGGATTTCAACAAATACATGGACCCAGGTGGACGTGGAATCGGAAGACATAACGGCCATTCATATAAACAACGAAAAAGCGCGCCTACGAATTTACAACATATACAACGACTGCGAACACCAGGAGACGATCGCGACCATGGAACGACACATGGAGGAGAGAAGGAGGGAGAGGAGAAGAAGGGTAAGAGAGAGGGGAAACAGCGAGGAGGAAGACGGAGAAGGGATGGAGGCAGATGTATGGGTGGGGGACTTCAAACGCCATCATCCAATGTGGGAGAGCGAGGAGAACGACAGGATACTCCAGAGACGAGACCTCGAGCACGCAGAGCCATTCATCAACCTCATAGCAGACAACGACATGGCGATGGTACTTCCAAAGGACATCCCGACAATCGTCAACTCGCACAGCAACAGAACTAGACCAGACAATGTATTCGCATCGGAGGACATTAAGGATTGGATAATGGAATGCAAAACGCTCGAGGACCATAGGCCACCAAAAGCGGACCATTTCCCAATCATCACAACCATAGCATAAAATGCGAGTCGGTTTCGAGACCGAACCGGCAGAGGTCTTCGTCTTGGCGCTCATACGTAAACGATACGAGAGTGAGTTGTAAAGCAAAAGAATACACAAGGAAGACGCTGGAGACGAAACGCGGTAAACGATCGAGTTCGAGCGACGCAATTTCGCTCAACGCCGCAGTACGCAAAACTTAACGATATACAAACGAAGGGGAAAGGGGAACTTGTTTCATTGTACTCTGGCTATTGTGTATATACTACCATAGACGCTACAATAACTGAAATCAAAGAGGCAAAACGATTTCGAAACAAAATGAGAGAAAATTCCCACGACCTTTAGGTTGCTGGGTTCTATCTCTGTAGACTGTGCCAGATTTCGCAGGCGTTTGCACGATCGTGGTCTTATGTTTTGATTATTTAATTCATGAATTATATAATTTTATGACTGGAACATCTCAGTCCTCCGTTTTTGAGTGATTTCCTTATTACCACCATCACGGGCTTCGATATCCTCAGAATGTTGGTAGAACGCGCATTTGACGCGCATTGATTTTGTGAAATCGCTATGCGTACGACGTACGTTGATGCCTGCAATAGCGCGGACGTCCCGGACCGGTGCAAGACCACCCAACATCATTGATTTCAGTGGCATCATTTCACCCTTGAACCGTTCTGAACAGCTGAAAGTTGAAACACCTGAGCCGGTCAAGATCGGACGAGTAGCTGAGGCGAGTGCCCAACTTGATTTTGTGCGCCGTTTCCGTATCCTTTATTACTACGGTCGTTGACGAGGTCGTGGGCTTTTGCCGGTCACGAAG
>JAIFHD010019808.1:0-37954 GCA_019721455.1 Psilocybe mexicana
ATGACACCCATAATGATAGTCTTTATGACAATATAACACAAATAGATATAGAATATAGCACTTACAATCCAAATCGACTATGAGCCTCAGCGGCATCCACCGTCTTTCCTAGGAGAAGCATTTCTGAGGCGAACTGGGAGATTCCATTACGCGTCAGCGTCAGCGGTGCATCAACAAACCGAGCGGAGGTTTGTGGGCACAGCCAGCCTTCCTTACCTGGTGTCCAGCTATCTGAGCTAGCCGTGGTATACCTGTATATGGGGTCCATGAGCAACACGTCTAGAACTCCAAGACTTTAAGGGTGTATACGGCCAAAAAAAAAAAAAAAAGAAAAACACACCTCCCTGAATGGCAACAACACCGCGTTTAACCTCCGGCAGCGCGAACTTGGCTCCCTCACTGGCGACGACGATGTCACAATTGAGCACCATCTCCAACCCTCCACCGTACGCGCCGCCGTTGACGGCCGCGATGATGGGTTTGTTCGACTGTCGACGCGAGATGGACCCGAAGCCGTGCACTGCGGCGATCACGCCCTCTTGTTCGCGGGTGTTTCCTGTTTGTTGGTCGTTGTTCCATCTGTGTAAAAGTGATGTGGATGTGTGGATGTGTGGCGGAGACGAAGAGAAGATCGTGAATAAGATGGTTGTTTTTTTTTTTTTTTTTAATTATACGAGCCAGACATGAACGTACGCTTTCAAGTCGGCTCCCGCACAGAAAATGCGACCTTGACCAGTCACTATGACAACCCTATAGAATGATATCATCGAAAATTAGTGTGAATGCAGATTATACGGGCGCGTTCGCTCGTTCGCTCAACAAGTTAGTTAGTTACAACCACACACCAAAGCTCCGATTCATCTTCGAACCAATCTAGGATATTCTTCAGATCTTGGGACATGGTGGGTGTCATAGCGTTGAGCGTCTTCGGCCTGTTGAACTTGATGAGCAGCACATGGTTCTCTGGTATGGAGACCTGAACTTCAGTGGAGTGATGAGGGATCTGTAGGTGGGTCATTGTATGTGTGTACGTATAGAGCTTTCGACCTTAGTGTGTGTGTATGTAGAGGATGAGATGGGTTCACGTCCTCCTCCGTTTCTCCACAGTGTGGGGAAATAGGTCGTCCAGCCTCCGGCAATCGGCGTCAATAGAAGCCGGTTCAAATTGATCCCGTCGGCCCCACGACTCCGAACAAAACAAACCAGAACCTACTCCAAAAGCCCAAGCCAAGTATGTATTGGGCAGTGGAGTCGGCTTGGAAGATATCAGAAAAAAAATTTCTGTTGTTAAGTGGAGTAGCAAGGTGGACGAATACGAATACTTGGCAAAATGAGATGGAGGGTTCTGGAGGACCCCGGTTTATACCGGGGGAGCCCTGATCCCAATCCGGACGGAAAACGCTCAAAAATCGCCAAAATGCTAGGTCCGGGTCCGGACGAAAATCGACTTTTTGGCTACACGGCAAGGTGGAGGGTCCGGACGCTAACCACTCTTTCATGGGGCTCTCCAAAAAATTTTCCGCATCCTGGCATGGAGCATTGGTAAACTTGTCGCTGTGTTCAAGTTCAGTGCCTAGTCTGAAGCCCGAAGTTCGAATATCGTACAAGGTAATTTTTTTTTTGCCTTGAAGGCTAAAATTACCTAATCCGGACGTTTTAGTCACCAGTGTCCGGGCGAATTTTGGAAATTTGAGGGTACAGGCTGGGTGCCATCCGGACGAATTTTTGCTTTTTGCGTCCGGACGGAAAGGGCATTTTTGGGATCAGGCCTCGGACGGTATAAACCGGGGTCCTGGTTCTGGTGGACCTCCACCAACATCGTGTATCGTATGTAGACCTGATCATGACTCTGAGTAAGAGAACGGAGTCCGAGGCACAAACCACCGGAACAAAGAATTGCGGGGAAATTAGCCCAGAGCGACGACAGAGAATCAGGAACCCGAGTGACATGTACATACATACGTATGTAGATACAGTCGTCTCTGTCATAACCCATACCTCTCCGTGGACCTCCCAGGGTATGGGGTATTAGAGAGTATGGGTTTTGACAGAGGCATTTTGCCCTTGCAAACGAACTTGGTGGATCGAAAAAAGTATGGACTATTACAGAGTATGGGGTACCTCAGGTATGGGTTATGACAGAGACGACTGTACCAAATCTATCCCTTATCGTCATCGTCATCGCACCTTTTTTTCTTTCTCATGAGTCATCATCCTTAAAAAAACAAAGAAAAAAAGATATACTTCCCCCGAGACGGTTGAGCGGAGCGATTGTCCGTGTACCAATGGTCTAGTGCCATGATGGTCTTTCAGAAACTTCAAAGAGAACGAGATAGATGGGTTAAAGCAAGATAATAGACGCGTTACTATGGCAGTACATATACAAGCAATGGTATGACTTCATTACACTCTTCCTCTTCCATTCTTACAGCGCCATTGCGAAAACAAAGAAACCTCCCCCTCCCCTCCTCCTCCTCCTTCAGATAAATAGCAAACTAACCCGCGTCGACGAGGTAGAGTACGGTGGGTGCCGACGTTGGGGGAATGTTGCAGGAATTAAAAAGTGAGTTTCGGACGGAACAAAACTTGACAGAGTCGAGAGACGATAGCGAGGAGAGAAAAAAAAAACACGAGATAAGCAAAGTGACGAATGATGTGATGTCGAGATGAAGCTGTAATGGAAAAACAAAGGATAGTTGGATGAATGAATGGTGAGCAAGACGAAAATAAAAGAGCAGAAAGGCGCCCAAAGAAAACTCACAATGAACAGGACAAGGGTGCACGAGGGTGTGGTGGCCATCTACCTGAAGGGGCAGTTGGGGGAGTGGGCTCCGCGCCAGCCGCAGTGGCAGCATTGGGGGGAGCTGTGGTTGACGGTCGCGGTCGTCGTTGAAGACTGGGTGGTGGTGGACGCGACGGCGGCGGAGGTAGCAGCGACAGCGGTGGAAGAATGCATTGTTGAGAAAGTTGGTTGAGTTGGTTTAGCTGGTTAAGCTGCTTGTTGGGAAGAAGGCTTTGGATGAGCAGGGGATGAGGGAAGTGGAGGAACGAAAAATGTTGGGCCTTTTATGGAATTTGCGAGATGAGAGATTCCAATCGTCAATTTGAGGACAACTGGGTTGGAAGGAACTTTTGTGGCGTTCGAGGGTCCCGTGAGCTCCGTTCCAGCCGTTGATATGACAAAACAGATTGGGCGGTTTTGTGCAGAGTTCGTTCATGCGCGAATTGAAAAGAGACAAGTCCACAATTTCTCAAATCAGTCGTGATGGGGCCCTCAGAGTGTCCCGATTTGGTCCATCAATTCACCCTGCGAACAACCGAACCGAGTCGACCGTGTCAAACCAGTTACAGTACCAGTCGAACCGACTCACTCTCCCCCTCCCCCTCCTTATGCGGTTAGACCTCCCCTCGCCGATTTCATCTTTTTTAGAATCCCGGTGCTGCGGCCCCGTGCTGCAGACCTCTAGAGAAAAAAACGCGGGTTGGGTCATAGGAACAGGACACGTTGATGTTATCCTTGACAAGCTCTTGTTGCCATCCATTGTTCCCCCCCCCAACCCCACGCGATTCTCTGTCCAGTGTCCACCCACCCCCGCGTCTTGGCTAATAGAGAAAAAGAATTATATTTACTTTTTACGTTACAAAAGTCCCTGGCCTAGATCAGATACTTAACAATCCTGTCATGTCGATCGTGCAACAAAAAAAACAGAAGAAGGCCTACTTTCTCCGAGTTTCGATCTCAAACAAAAAAAATACAGGTCCCAATGACGCCAGTGCTAATGGGGGAGCCTAAGGGAGGAGGTCACTGTCAGCATGTTTAGTCCTCTTTGCGCAGGTGGATAGCCTACTCCCAATTAGGTTCAAACCTTACCAGATTTCCTTTCAGCTTTATTAAAATATTATCCATACATATTCTGAATCCACAGCCTGGCGTTGCGTTGCGTTGCGTAGGGCCGACCGACGCCCAGCCCTTTTTTCGACCCTTGTCAAGACTCAATGATGGAGCTTGGAGCTTGAAACTCAATAGGCATTAGGGCGCAGTTTCCTTTCAAAGACTCAAAGACTCAGAGCAGGGTCAGTCGGGAGATCCACTGCAATGGGTTACGGTTACAACTCATAACCGTGGGGACGCACCACAATTTAGATAAATGGCCATGTCCTCGCTTAATTACACCAACATCTCTAGAGTCTAGATGTGTATAAACTCCAAAGGAGAAAACAAAACAAAGCAAAAAGAAAAAACAAAAGCAGAAAATTTCAAAAAGCCAAAATAGACGCGCCGCACCGCAGAACGTGACGCAAAACACTCACTCACCTTACTTACTTACATAAAAAGCGTTCCCTGTCCCTGTCAATGCAACTTTGAATGAACACGAGAGATTCAGAAAATGAAATACATAACCGTAGCGTGTTTTTTTTTGTGAAAGGGTATGATCACACATTGAAAAAAAAAAGACCTCGACCTCGCGTGCGTACGCGTGTTGCGCTCGTTTTTCCGGTATGACCGGCAACGTTTGGCTTCTTTTCTATTCTTTCTTTCTTTCTTTGTCGGGTTTCGTCGTGGTTTTTGATTCTGAGGCACATACTTATTGGATGTACATAATGCCGTATTTCCTCGTTTTGTCAATGACAGAGCACAGAAGAATCAAGATCGGGCTTTGCGGATTTATCAAAAAACAAAACAGCAGACGAGCACGCCCATCCATTCCATCATAATATCCCAACTTGAACGCACAAAGGCGACGACGAACCCCCATGTAGACAAGTTCCCTATCAACTTGATGAGGAAACATGGATATGGATACTTGGGGGAGCTTCGAAAAGTTCATATCGTGAATAGTGACAGATTTCATTGAGAAACCAGAAATAACACATACATACATACAGGTAACATCCCTACAATATCCAGAAACGAAACGCGGCAAGGCAGCTCGAGAACACAACCACAACCATGGCCATTTCATCTAACCGATACGGCCGACCATTTTATCCTTTTTCTTCGGCGCTTCCTGATACCACTCTGGCACCTCATGCGCTTTAGGTACACTCTTCTTGCGCAACTCTCTCAGCTCTCTCTCCTCCTCCTCTTCTCTTCGCCTCCTTTCCTCCTCCTTGAGCCGTCGCTGCTCACGCTCCTTCTCCCTCACCATCTCATCATACTTTCGCCGCTCTTTCACCCGCTGATCTGTCTCCCACTTGATGGGCAGCGGCACGGTAGGATGCACGTTCTCTTTCTTCAGAAGCGCGAGCTTCGCTTCTTGTGCTGCGTGCAGAGCCTTGAAGTCTGGGATGTCGTGATAATGATGATGATGGTGTTTTCTGTCCCTTTGCGCAGTCGAGCTTGAGCGCGAAGACGATTGTGATCGTGAATCGTCCGGTTCGTTCACGCTTTGAGAAGCTTGGATTTGACCTCTCGTACGCGACTCCGAACGCGAACTTGTGCGAAAAAGAAATTCTACAGGCCTCGTTGCCTGTTGTTGCTGTAAGGGAATGACCGGAATGTGGAAAGGCTATATTTTTGTTTCCGTGAAAATCGAACGAAAGAAACAACAAGCCATGATCAGGTGGTGATATTAGATTAGAAGTGTGCTCATGAAAAAAGAAAAAAAGCAAAAGAGATGAAAAGACTCACCGGCTTGTCAGATGTCGACGCAGCGGCACCACCACCTGCAGACGTAGAAAGTTTGCCCTTCCCTTTCCGTGATAAGGAATTCACCGGTACGATCGTAAGATCATCCGTACATTGCCGAGAATTGCGCAAGTCGTGGCTGCTAGAAGCACTCCTAGAAGTCGAGGTTGAAGTCGAGGTAGATTTCGACGACGCTGCTGCCGCATGGGGAACAGGGGCGTCGTCGTCATCATTATTTCCATCCACGAGACTTCCAAGTTTGAAGGCCGGGGGTGGTGGTGCTCGTCGGGTAATCGTACTCCCCTTTCCCAACGCCTTCACCTTTGCTTTGTCAAGTCCTCGTTCTCGTTCACCCGCGATGGGTTTGGCCGCAGGTCTATTAGGCCTGGAAGGGCCGGGGACAGCAGCTATATCTGATCTGGGGTGCGTTCGCGACGACGCCTGCTGTGCTTGTTTCGGTCTGAGTTTCATATCCGAATCCTTTCCAACTTGCACGACCTCGAAAGCCGCGGCGGCGGCGGCGGCGGTCGACGCGTCGGCCTTTGTTTTTTTCCACTGATGCACTTCAGACGAGACGACGACAGACACCGGTCTCTTGCTAGACGGCCGCAGAGGCGACATCGGCACGCTAGCCGGTGGGGTGAGAGCCTCGGGCGGTGAGCAGGAGCCGTTTGCCTTTTTTCTTGGGGAAAGTTGTGATAATGTCAGAGGCCTGTCGCTGTCATTGATGGGCTCTGGTTGCGCGTAGTCTGTGTGTGTACCTGTCGCGGGCTCCAAAGTCGCACTATCCTGCATAGACTCAGTGGGCACAATTGAATTGGCAAGTCCGTCGGAATTCGACCTGGAAGAAAACAAACGAAAAAGGGCAAAAAGACACAAACGAATGTCGTAAGCTCAGCGTTTTCACACTATGACAAGGTATGGAGAAAAAAAAAACGCACCCAAAGGGGTTGATAAGCTTCTGGCCGTACTTTACTAGGCGTGCTGCTGCAACACCGTCACTTTCGCTCATAGAGCACGCACTGGTATCGTTGAGTGATTCTCCATCTCCTTTGAGGTCTTTGGAAAGACTCGTGCGTTCTGACAGTGAGAAAATGGGGTCTGTACTCGGGATGATGGTAGGTATATGCACTGCAGCCTTGTCCGTGGTCTTTGGCTTTGTGATTCCACCTTCGAAAACTCTCTTCTGAAAAGAAGAAAAATCGCGCACGGAATGTCAATCAGTCACCAACCTCAGGTACGCAGGCGGTCAAGAAAGTAAGCAGGCTGACATACATGGTTCGTTGACGTTCGTCCTTGTCTGTTCCGCTTTTCTTCACGAGAATGAGGTTTGATTTTCTCAAGAGATGTCTTCCTAAATCCTTTCGGCCTCTGATACAAAGTCGCCGTTACATCGAGTTCCTGGGATACATTTGATGACTGAATGAGTTCATCTTTCGCCAGAAGATCTACCTCCGCCTTGATAGCCTCCAAACGCGCACCGGCGGGTGACCCTTCAATGGACGGAAGGTGGGGTATAGACGGCGTGATCAGTTTCGGCCTCGGTTTAGACCTGCCCTTGCCGTTGGCATTGGTGACTTCAGGAGGCTTCACGCGGCTAGGTGAGGGTGGGTGGAGTGTCGTTTTCGGATATAGCTGATCGGCATCCTGCCTGTCGTACGATAAGGTCGGAAATGAAGAGGGCTCGTCCAGATTCTGGGGCGCCTGTTGTTGTTTCTCGCTCCTTGGCCTGGGTGTGAGTTGACTAAGTGTCAACGGTCCTTTCGTGTTCTTGATTGTTGTAGGTGGTACAGGTGCCAGTGGAGATAGATATGCACCCTGGAAGAAGTCCTGGTCGTTCTCGGCCAAAAGGTTCTCTTCATGTGCGGATAAAGGTATTTGAAAAGAGAAACTGGTATCCGACACGTCGGGGAGATGCCTCAGACTGAGCTCATCACCGCCGGAGTTCGATGGTGGCATTTTTTTTTTCAGACAGTGACTGCTCTTTGAACAAAATAGGAACCTGCAGAGCTGCAGAGGTCGGTGGTGTTAGGTCGAGGTCGATGGACAAGGAGGAAGATAAAGTTCAGGTTCAAGTCTACGCGATGTCGCCACAACGTACAACAATATCACGTGATCGAGTACTCTCTTTCGCCCTGAGCAGTGAGCACAACTTCACCGCTATCTTCTCCGTTTAAAATCTAGAACCGCCGGCTTCGTGAATACCAGCGAGTACGTGAGCTGAGTCGACTTTGGGCGGTCGACTCCAAATCGACTTGGGTCCACCATGTCTTCAGAATCGACTCCGGAGAACTCGTCCGTACTTCCGACGACAAGAACGACACCAATGATGTTGTTATTCGAGGCGCGAGCGGTCTGGAAGTAATACCGATGCAGTTCGTCAATTTTTGACCCATAAGAGCTTTAATTCAGGCTGACTGTTGCTCCATTAACCCACAGTTACTCAAAAAGGTTGATCAAAGCACAAGTGAATCCGAAATTGATACAAATCGTCGTCATACTTGAGTTTATGGCCATGGTCCAGGGATCTGATTTGCTTTTTTTACAGTCTGTCTCAAATTACACCTGGGTGGAGCCTCGTCTCTATGCAAGGAGGTCTAATTATTCCGCATTCCTTCTCAGCGCTCCAACGAACCGTCAGGTCGATGGCGATAATTACTTACACGACCATGGCGAGAACTTTCTGAGATGGCCGCCAACGCCACTCTAAAAAAATTTCTTTCTTCCATCTGGTGTTCCATACCCAACTCGACGGTGGTCACCACTGCACGCTTTAGCAACGTTCGAGACCACATCTCGAAATTCTCGTCCTCATCATCCAGGCATCAACAGATCTAATCTTAGCGGGACCCAGAATGTCAATTAATTCAACAAATTGGACTGATTTAATAACAGGCAAAAGAGTAGCGCTGGTCTACGTATCTGTCGATGGAGCCGCACGTACTGCATGTTCGGGGAATGCCATATCTGTCCTTCTCTTGGCTTTCGCCCTTACCTCTCATCCTGGAATGCCGCATGTCTCGGAATTCATTCATGACCACCCCAGTTCTCTGCCTCGGCCATCGGCTATCCCTCTCTTGATGGGCTACTACCATCTCTTCGAGGAAGGGTGAGAGGCCCTCAGAACTAGTCGGCTCCCTCCCATATTACCTCCTCATTACTCGTCTTCTGGTCTGGAATCCCAATGATTGCTACGATGCTCTCTAACGAAGAGGGACGACGAAGTCGGGGGTTGGGTGCTTCTGGTACGCTCTACACAGCGCCCAGAGTATCCTCACTCCACCTGGGCTTTTTTCATCGAATGATAAAGATGATGTTCCAAGAAATCTATTGTACCCGTTCTCTGGATTCCCGAGGACGAGCCACCTATCCAAGGCGCTAGCTATTCACATTACTCCAAGGACCAAAGTGCAGGCAACCAAGTTGATCTCTACTTAGTTCTTTTCGACCTATCTTATCACGAAGCCCAAGCCAGGCGGGATATTCCGCTATCCCGCCATCCTGGGTCCTGGCGCTCGCATGGAATAAGATGGCGAATGACGACAGAACGCAACCGACCCGACTAGGATGACGCTGTTACACAGTTATCCTTTCCTTCCTTCTTCCATGGGTCCTGCGTTCTAAATGAAATCCATGGCTCAAGCTTTGTATCCATCACCTCGATGACTCTGGAGTCTGATGGAGAATATCAGCCACTTCTAGATAACGGCTGATAGCTATTATTTAACCTGGCCTAAGTACAGGCTGCTTTTCAGCACAACAGTGATCCAAGGCTGATGGCATAATAAGCTCCACTCACAGGAGCGCCCGCCCAATCCCCCACTAGGATATCTGTTTTTAAAGACCGGGGGCGGACAATCGCGAAAAGCTACCTAGCCTCCATAGTACGCGCCACCATTATTCTTTGCTTCTTTCAAGTTGCCAAGGTGCGACACGATTATACCCCCCGAAAACGCAAGCCAATCTACCCCACAATTGGTGGGGGGGCTGTAGGTAAAAAGGAAGCACACTGGCAACTTCAAATTTTTTCAATCCTTATTCGTCGTGGAAAATCGTGCCTTGGGGAAAGGCGCTTCTTCAGGCTTCTCCTCGCTCGCTCGCTCGCAATTTCAGCTGGCCGGTTTGCGATGTGATTTCTACCCACTTGCGCGAATTTCGAAACCCGTTCGTTCGCTTGCGGTGAGCCCTCAGCCCAGCCCGGTAAGTATCAAGCCACCTGACATCCCCAGCGAGCGGCCTAAATCCTCCCTCGTCGCTCTCTTTTCTGAGCTTCAAATAATCCTACGGTTCTCGAGAGAGAGTCTCGAGGTTCAACTTCCCACTCAGGCTCATCGGCGCCAGATCCTTGGGTAAATATCTTACTTCTTGGCAACACGTCCTGTCAGTGTAGAACGAGAAAGAGCAGTCAGTGAACGGCCATGGGATCATGCGATGCTATCGATAACGCATAGATAAAAAGGTCGTGGGTGAATAACCTCTTTCAAGATGCTTGATCATCCATTGTTCAAAAGACTCGTTTCTGCGGAATTGGATTTTCCGTAGAGGCGTTGACAAGCATCCCCATTCTATCCTTGTTTCGCAGGACCTCATCAATACCAGCGAGACCTGTAGAGACTGAAGTTTCGAGACGACTCAATGTTTTAATATCAACCGGAGCTGCTCTTGAGCTTGAATCTGAATCCTCACCCGTGGGTTTGCTCTGGGCTTGATGGACATGTATTATATTTCCTCCTTGTACAGGAAATACGGAAGCGGTGTTTATCTGGTGTTGCAACTGGCATCACTCTATTGCTGTTCGAAATTCAGACTCCGTGGCGTTAACGACCTGCGATGCGGTACGGATCATACGTACCAATCAGAATCACTCGCAGGATGTATACTTTCTTTGTGCTTTCTTGTTTTCGCCTGCTCGGATGATATCGAAACGCCATCACGCCTCATGTTCTTGCGATAAGAAAAAAAAATATCGAAAAACTTCGGGTTTTGGGTTCGGTTCTGCAGGGGGGAAACCCTGTACGATTTTGAATATGTACAGCCGCTCGGTAGCTCTTACGCTTATCTCGCCTGCCTATACAAATCATCGGGAGAAACAGCAAGTAAACTCGGACACTCGTCCTCGCTCGCCCTACACAATCTGAAGAGGATGCTGATCCTTTTGGCTCACTATCAACTCTGGTAAACGTTCATTCCTGAACTCTTCGAGTCGGAGTTCTTCTAGTAATTTCGCAGACAGGATGGGCAGATAACCCCGTTCGGTATTGCTGTGGCCACCTTGAAAGAACAGGAGTTAAATGATGAGAGTGTAATAATGACATAACTCTTAGGTGAGCACTTACAAAGGATGACGTGCTTGCCTGCAGCCACTGCTGCCAGAACCTCGTGCTGTGGTCACGAAAGTGAGTTTACTTCGCGAGGTCGTGCACGAGAATAGGATTTCATACATGCGACATCTCCCCTGTGAAATATACATCCGCGTCTTTTCCCAACAGCATCGATCCACCAGAACCAGCACAGATGGCGATCGAGCGAACATCCGAAGACCGTGAGCCGGGAGCTGGATATCCAACTTGAACTGCACACCCAAAAGGAGGGGGTTATTCGTGATCAGCACACACACGTCAGTTCAAAGATAGTAGGAGAAGAAGAAGAAGAAAAACAAACTTTGGGAGAGTTTGAGGAACGACTTTATCCTTTTTTCCAGAACATCCATCCCTATCGCCTCATTCAGCATGACCAGTCGACCTTCTGCTCCTTCACTTTCACCACTCGCAGGGTTCAGCTTCTCACCCACCAGAGCGCGAATTGTGCCGTCACTCTTTCCCTTCATCAAACCTTCTGCCAACCAGTCATTAATCCCTCCCCAGACAGAATCAAGGGAAGTGTGTGGGGAGTACACTGAGATGCCTTGCGCCGCACAGCGTAGAAGCGATCCTTGAAGGGGGTTCGAAAGCGTCAGGGATTTGATTCCGCTGAATATCGTTGGATGATAAGCGACTATGACGGAGGCATCCTTCTCTATCGCTTCCTCCAAAACGGCTGGAGTTAAACTGAACAATGTCTCGTTCAGCTCAGTTCGAGACGAAAGGATCGATTAGAGGGTGTCGCACTCAATTGTGAGAAGCACATTCCCAGGTTTTGTTCTCTGGACTGGTGATTCTGTAAAGGTAAAAGATATCTTTAATCCAACAAAGCATAGATAGAGAAGAAGCCATCAGACGAACCGAGCAACAGCCCAACCTGGAAATCGGCAATGGTTAGACGATTGGATGGATGGACGTGGATGTTTCTCTAACATTGTCCCATTTCTCGGCCAGCCTCAGAGGCGCAATGCGTTCCATCGCCTTACACACAGACTTGAGGAGATACGACATCGTTTGAAGGCAGCAAGCAATATTCCAAAGTTCGAGGACGTTCAGTGGATGTGTCAACGAGCAGATCACGTCAACCGGGGTACTCCCGGATTTCGGATATCTCCGAAATGCATCCAAATTTGGTACTTGGGATCGTCGGAGCCTTGGCCTTACCCTCCTCAACGTTCAACATCTCCTCGCAGTATGGTCGAATAATATCATGATCAATACACTCTTATATGAGTTACGAGAGAGCTGCGATTGCCGTAATACCAAAAACGGCAGAGATTTCTCGGGAGTGACTTTCTATCACTGCTATAAATGACCCAACATGAGCTTAGTCGAAGCCTGAAGGATGTATCCATTCAGTTCCTTGTCATAAAGCGGCTAATAAACTATTCTCGACACGGGCTGGATTCAGTAAAGTGTATAGTAATTTCAGGAAACTGTCAACATGCTAATAGAGGAATCCATTTTGAGGCGATTCAATTGGATTTAATTCTAGTCGTGAACCGTTTCAAATCGAGTTTACCCTTCAACCAAACCGACACGCGTTGTATTCCAAGATCGAGGAGATTAAATGAGTTCTTAGGTCTCCAAACTCCATAAATCTCTCACAAGCGAGTGAGAGAAGTACCCACCGTGTAAATGAGGTACAACTCAAGGCACTCGATGAACAAAAAAAAATGATCAATCTGCCAGTGGTGGACATCTGCTATCAGCCTTCGGTCTCTCGGACTCCTATGTACATATGTACGTACGGAAAGATTGAAGGTAAACTTTTGAATTCACCCCTGGGGGTGACATTTTGACAGTTGTGGTAATCAGGTTCTCCGTACCCGCAGCTCAAATATCGCCCTCCGAAAAGTAGTCTGTCAGCTACCATAGCTGGATGTCTGCGCCAGGTAACTTGAAGTAAATAGAGTGCCTGGCAGATGGGCCTTATTGTTGACAGCATTGTGACTGAAGCATGGCCCAAAGACTGCTAAGTATCGGATTTAGTCAGGCAGGGTTTCACGGTAGCCTTCTCAGAACTAACCAGATATACAACTGGTGGCCATCCATCGGCCGGACAGCGTCAGCCGTCTCATTGACAGTTGGAATATTTATAAGAGTATCCAAGACTCCGATCCGCACAGACTCTGTCGGTAGCGGGGATTGACTCAGAACAGCAAAGGAGGCGAGTGCCTGAGCGTGCGATCGCAATGCATCGATTTCAGGCGGACAAAACCCAAACGCAAAAGTAGCGCCCTCTGAGCGTAAATGCTCAGGCCCAAGGTCCAGACTAGCCATGGGTTTTCCTATACAGATATTTTAGAGGAGCCACTTTGGCATATTTCGGAGTCGGCGATAACAACAACGTGGATGGCAGTGAGATCTAGAGCCTGCCTCGCATTTGTATGCCAGAACGATTAACAGAGCCTGAGGTCGGCAGGGTCATGTTCGCTAAACAGGCACAATATGACCATCCCCACGGGATGTCGCCAAGTTCCAAAAAAAAAAATACAATACAATAAGTACATACGCCAAAGAAACTTTTCTTAGGGTCAGGACCCGAGGATAAGGTTCACTAACTTAGTAAAGTAAAGGGGCTCACCGCTTCCCTGGAATAGCACTCACACAAGACAAAATGAATGCGTGCATCTGTACAGAATATGAAGTATGTAGCTGTAATTGAAGGAAGAAATGTTGCCTGCTCGAGAACGCGAGTCTCGTCTGGATTAGGCGCCGGCGACTGGAGACTGGCACAGTGTGGCGGCGGCGGCAATATAACACGGACCGTCCCGAGGTTCAAACCGCCAACCCATCGAAGGTTAATATATCTACGGCCTAAAGGCTTAACAGGTAAACCTGTGACCCACACAAACCAGCGAGGTGGGTTCGCCTTTTACTGGCTTCAGCGTTGAAATACCCACTCTGATTGTCGATCACATCGAAACACATTAGTACCTGAAGCCAAGTTCCCATGCAAGAACGGGACGGAACATAAATTCACACAAGAAACAAAAGAACCGAAGGATTTACAGCATGCTCGAGGCTCTTTTTTCTCTAAAGTATCGATCACCCGATTCCATGGTCACAATTGGAGAACTGACGGTGAAATGTACTCCGAGTTGCCCAACTTGAGCTTGAATAATTGAGTCCTTACGCCCATCCAAAGAGACAATTTTACTTGAACTTCAATGGCATACACCATCTCGGTCTTGAATCATGGGCAAAATGTGAAGAAGTCGACCACAATACTTCCAACAATAGCCTCTCTCGGTTGAAAGTCGTCTGACCTGCGACATAAGTACAACACCTTCCGTCAAAACAAAAGAACAAGTTCACGGTTCCAGGAAATCACAACGTTTGAACACAGCTCAGATTAGACGTCCCATCTCCGACGAGTCGCTGTGGCAGACCGATGCGACGAACTGAACTGTGCAGGTCGAGGTGGTTCAGAACGGCTGGTAACAATGCGTACCTCACGATTGGCAGTTAAAATAAAACTCACACCACCAACCCGAAACAACACACGACAGGAAAAATCAAACGACACAAGGGAACGAGGAAGAAGAAAGGATGGCCGACTCCACTCCCCGACGAAGTGGAAGAGAAGGCCGAAGTCGTAGAATGACATGATGAACTTGATATCCGTTCTCCAAAAGGTTTGTTTTGTTCTAAACTGCCTCAGGCTGGCAAGGGCCCGAAAAAGCAGGACAAAAAAAACCAAACCACCACGTTAAGTTTTAACATAGACTTGGTAAAAGACAAATCTTTGAGTAGGCCTTCTAACGTCAAGAAAACAAAGAAAAAGAAAAAAAAACAGCAAAAAAAGCAAAGAAGCGAACGAAAAGAAGTACCTTACAGTCAGCCTGAGAGTTCTTCCTCGACAAAGCATCATCCTCGGGCGAAATGCCTAAGTAAAAGTGTTCAAATTTACTTCTTCTTCTTCTTCGTTCCGCATGCTGCCTCCGTCAATACGCCGATAATTCGAACCAACATTCCATTCTAGATCTCCGTATACCCCAGAGAGCATATGCCGCAATTTTAGAGAACGTAGTTTCATAGGTTAGGCCATTAAAGAAAGAAGATTGGGCATGTTCATTTTTGCGAGCCTATGCTTTTTTAATTCTGCAGGACTAGACTAGGCACATCAGCGACGCTGCAGATCCGACGAAAGAACTTTTAAACTCACAGTTATTCAACAGGTTATACTGTATCGATCATGATCATGACGGGATGACGGGGAGGGGAGGGGGACGAAACAGATCCAGCAAATAAACGGCAAACCATTTCTTCGAGAGGAATAAATTACGCGATAGAAGCTTTCAAACGTTCACGTTCAATGTCCAAGGAGCCTTCAGTTGAGATTCCTTCAACATTCCAATGGAAACAGAGCCGGGAAGAACAGAAACGTATGAAAACCGATCAAAATTCACGATATATATAAAGAAAAACACAGACTTCTATTTGGTGTAGTAAAAGCTGGACAACACGATCTACCTATCAACCTCACTATAGTAAAAAAAGGGGTAAATCATAAGCAAAACAATTCCAAATAAAAGAGAAGCAACGTACCCGAACACGAGATCCTGAGGAAGGAAAAGAGAAAGAGAAAGTGTTGAGAAAAATATTTGGAAAGGGAAAGGATCGAAAATGACGTACCATCGTGCCGATGATCGCGACCGCATCGGCCAACATGTGCTAGAGAAAATAAAAAAGTGAATTGTCAGTGACCTCATTCGAAGGGCAAAGGGCAAAAATCTCTAACATCTGTATAGAAAAGTCGTCAGTGAATTAGAGAAGATCAAGAAATAGATTGTAGGATACGCACGTCTCATCATGAAGTCGGAGCCAGCAAGATGGGCAAACCCTGGTGCACGGATACTGCATCTGTATGGCCTATTTGTACCATCACTAAAAAAAAAAGCGCATTAAATTGTTTGAAAAGAAATTTGAGTATCTTCCAAGACTTACGAAACGAGATATACAGCCATCTCTCCTTTGGGAGCTTCAATAGCGCTGTAAGTTTCTCCAGGAGGGACCGAGAAGCCCTCGCTGAAGATCTATAGAGGAAAGGAGAAAGTAAACAAAGGGAGTGCAGAATAGAAATGAGAATAGTGACTGACTTTGAAATGGTGAATCAATGATTCCATGCTTTCCTTCATCATAGCACGAGGGGGTGGGACAAGCTTGTGATCATCAACCTTGACAGGGCCGGTTGGCATCTTGTTTAAGCATTGGCTGATGATTCGCAAACTCTCTCGCATCTCCTGGACTCTGCACAGATAACGGTCGTAGCAATCACCGTTTCTTCCAACAGGGATGTCGAACTCGACCTATTCAGAATATCGATCAGTTTGCTTGACAGAAGAGGAAAAAGAAGGGGGAAACTAACCTCAGCATATTTATCATAAGGAGCTACCTTACGCAAATCCCAAGCAACACCGCTTCCTCTCAGCATAACACCACTGAAGCTGTAGTCGAGAGCTTGCTTTGCGGTCACTGGCCCAATGCCAATTGTTCTCTCCTTCCAAATACGATTCCCAGTGACTACCTCTTCGATTTCGTCGATTCTGCTGCTGAACTGAGTGGCCCATTTGAAAATATCCTCGAGCAATCCGTGAGGGAGATCGAAAGCGACACCTCCAGGTCTGACATATGCGGCATGGAGACGAGCACCAGAAACGCGTTCATAGAATTCCATAAGCTTCTCTCGCTCTTCGAAACCCCAAAGGAAAGGAGTGAGACCACCAACGTCCATGACGTGAGTAAGGACGGCCATGAGGTCTGTACAAAAGCAAGTAAGGAAAAGAAAATAGAATTTGCGATGATGTTCTTACGGTTCAAGATGCGGGTAATCTCTCCAAACAAGGTCCGAATCCACTGTGCTCTGTCTGGGACCTGGATGTTGAGCAACTTTTCGACGGCCAAAGAGTAACACAATTCGTTGGTCACTGAGTGCGGAAAAATGAGTGATAATTTGAGGAGGATGCAGAAAGGTTTTGCATACTCATGGACACATAATCCAAACGGTCAAAGTAAGGCAACGCCTGGATGTACGTCTTGTATTCAATCAGCTTTTCTGTCCCTCTGTGCAGCAACCCGATATGCTAAGTCGAAAAGTTAGATTGGTGATAAAAGGGTCGACACGGATAACATACGGGATCCGCGCGCAAGATTTCCTCTCCGTTCAATTCCAAAATCATTCGTAGCACACCGTGCGCAGCAGGATGCTGAGGCCTGGATGCAGAGCATTAAATTCAACACTTGGCAAATGGTTTGTTCGATGTCTTACCCAAAGTTGACTAAAGTCCGTTGAGAATCAACTCAAATGAGAGAACGTATAAACTACTCACCTGTGAAATGTCTCATTTTCGTATCATCCTCTGGCCCCGCCAAAATGTCATGAGCAGTCATGCCATGGAGATCCTCGACGGTGTGGTAGTCAAATGCGGTCTTCTCGACGGAAGGTTCTGCCTGTCGCCGGACAGTCGTTGTTGATAGGTTGCGCGAGAGCAATCTGGACTTGGACGTAGTCCTTGTGGTGCGCGCCAGCGAGCGAAGCAGGTTGGAGGCCATGGCCGTTGCTGAGGACGTCGATGAGGACCAACAGTAACTTTACAATTGGCTGGACACGGAATTCAGCGGGAGCTGCGTGACAAGCGTTCGTGACTTCCTTGTACAGTATAGATAATTGTGACTGGACCTCAGTTCGGTGTCACACTCACTCCTGCTCACCGCAGCCAATGTTGACAAAATGTTGAGCCAACTATTAGGGAGGCGACCATTAATTTCTCTCTTATTTCTCCTCGTCCTCAGTATACAGACCGCAAGGGCAGAGGACAAGCCATGTACCCTTCACAATAACGGCAAATTCTACGACTTGAGTCCTCTGAAAGCGCGGTTCGTACTCGGGGTTCTACCGCAGTCACACAGGATGTATGAGCACTAACGCTGACAGTGTAGAACAGACTATGAAATCAAGACGCCAACTGGCCAAAAACTTATGCTGAACGTCTGTCAGAATGTGAAGACAGAAATGCATGGCATTAAAGACGACAGTATCAGCGAGGGCGACGTGGGTGCTTTTATTCGGCGCGGCCATGGTGATTTTGTCTTGGGGTGAGTATTTGTCAAATAGTGCCCATCGGCTTTCCTAATTTCGCGTTTATTATCCAGGAAAGTAAACACTACCATCACCATCTTCGACTCCAGACCGCGATTCATTATTTCAGGAGGATCTCGTTGTGGAAATGGGGACATGAGAGCATCCGCTTCCGTTGATTTCGTATGCGACAAGTCCCTATTAGGACCAGGCGTACCTCGCCTTTCACTGCAGCTTCCCCCAGGAGACGACGATGCTGGTTGCGCGTACGTTATTGAATGGAGATCTCATGTGCGTTGCATCTCTATTATTTGTCTTGAGGAATACCTATTTATTTGACTTTAGTATGCCTGCCCAACCTCCGAAGGTGGCATCTGGAATTTCTTTGCCATTCTGGCTATAATGTTCGTCTTACAAGCCACATTTTACTATTCACGAAGGCACTTACACCTTTTCTACCAGATTCCTTTCTGTCCTTCTAGCATATACCATCCTAGGAGTACTTTATAACCGCTACGTCCTCCAACTCAGAGGATTCGACCAGATACCCCAATTTTCTATTGAAAGCATGAGATACCACGGACGGGAAGCCTTAGACTGGCTTAAAGACATCCTAGCCTCCCTCAACATCGGCCAACAAACCTCCTCCGACAACTACAACAGCCTACCATCCGCAGGCGGTCGGACTCCGAATCCATTTAGCCACCAATCCCAAGTTTCTGGAATGGGAAACACAGACACTGTAGAAGAAGGAGCTCCATTCAGTGGCGGAGGTGGTGGATTCGTTCGCCCTCCAATTGGTGTTGGCAAGACGCGCTCTTCTTCGTTCCATCGCCCAGAAACCAACCCAGTCTCCCACCAAACTCAAGTTTTACACGAAGCCCAGTCGTTGTCCTATGCTGCTCCTTCACCCCAACCATCCCAACCAGCACCTTCTAAAACACTGAAGCTAGCACTCGAAACGCGGGAACCAACTAAAGAAGAACTCGAGTTCA
Source organism: Psilocybe mexicana (assembly GCA_019721455.1). Taxonomy (NCBI): domain Eukaryota; kingdom Fungi; phylum Basidiomycota; class Agaricomycetes; order Agaricales; family Agrocybaceae; genus Psilocybe; species Psilocybe mexicana. The sequence continues at coordinate 19,069 of JAIFHD010019808.1, forward strand.
TGTTGGGAGAAGATGAAGAAGAGGGTGGTGGTGCTCAAGAGCTCGTCGACGTCAAACCTCCATTACCTTCAAACTCAGCTTCGGTCACCTCACCGCGTACCATGCCATCCACTGGACTTGGCTCAACAACCTCGACCAGTCCACAGTCAAACGCGACCACGGCAGCGTCGGCCAGAGGTCGAGACCTGGGCGACGAAGGCGTCATACGGTTATAACGACGTGAGTGGCGATGGTGCTGGTAATGATCATGATGGAGGATTCAACTCATGGACACGAGCCCGACCTCGTCCTAACTCGTATGGTATAGCTTTCGATGAATATAATTAATTTATTATTATATGACATGACTCTGATCAGTCAGATCGATTTTGATTTCGAACTTCTTCCAACAGGTTGAATTCTTCAGGCTCAAACCAACGAACCCATTGATTACCGGATTCTTCGTACTCCGCATCTATCACTAACCATGACTTCATCTTCTTCTGCCTCCAGGGTGGAAGATCGTCGGTGAATTTTCCTGACTTCATTTGGAAGGGAGTTGCAGGGGAGCACTCAACACAGGACCGAAGAAAACGCAATTACATATACAAATCAAATGTCCTTCCTCACCGACGAGGTTTGACTTCGACTCGAGTTCGGCCAGCTTCGGTCCTACCTGGTCCCACTCTTTTCCTCTAGATTCCCGACAACAAAGCCCGGAAGTGAAGGTGACGAAAGTCCTTGATTGTCGTCCTTTTCTGATTTATTTAGGTACACATCGGATGTACTGATAGATTGGGTTACCTGAACCAATCAGAATCCATGATCAGGTGAGTAAAACGACCCCTTCCCTGCCTGCCCGTTTTCTCAATCATTCTAACCTTATGTTTAAGGAGATGTACACATCAATCCACCATATTTTTTTTTCCCGGGCTTCCAACGGCTTCCAGTTCACTGCGGACAAGAAAACATACGGATTCTTTACACAGGCCGGTTTCAGTCGGAATTGTCAAAGCTTCAAGTTTTTTCTTCTTCTCCGTTTGAAAGGACTATGAAAGTTTTGCGTGGGCAGCTGACTGCTTTAACAAGCCTCAAGTGCTCCAGCGCTCCAGGCCTGCTCCAGTCTTGACTCGAGTAGAGCGTCCGTCCTTCGACTCCACCATATCTTATCTGATCATCTTCAGATGATAACCATATGCGTTGAAGTGGATCCATCCCATGAGTCGAGTCGAATCAAACCACCCAAGGAACCGGCGAGGAGTTTCCACCTACCGTATGTATATACATACATATCCCCACAGATCTACCTTCGCCTTAACGACAATGACTCGGATGTCAGTATGGGTGTACACATACCGAAATGGACCGAGAACGAAAAAAAAAACGAGAGTGAGAGAAATCACGGTAAACCCATCAGGAAAATTGAAGACCATCCATGGTCAGCCATGTCCTTCTATGGCCACTCGAACGACGAAAATACAAGAAAAAAAATACGGAACGGAACCGAGAGGAAAAAATTTAGCTTTGGAGCCTCGCTTCGCGCTTGATCCATCCATATTAATGATTGGATGCCATCATTTTATGGATATTAACTCGAATGGGGTATTTTTGCCTATCTCAACGGCATCCATCGGATTCGAATTTTCGAGCGAACCAACTCCGCGTGGGCCAGCCTGAGCCTGCATGCTGCTCACAACCCAGATTTGGGGTATTTCAAACCGAACCTAAACATAAGCAAAACAACTTGAAGATCGATCGTGATTGGAATTAAGGCGAACCGTTCGTTTTTACGGTACACAGGGATCTTATCCGGGACTATCTTTGGGACCGTACAAGTCCAGGGAGGGAGGGCCCACAGCTCATTTACATTGTCCACTCCGACTCCCCTTTGCCCTAATCTGCGGGTGCGGATGCAGTGGACGGCTGCCTTGGTCCTTTGAATTGGATCCGTGACTCTTGTTTTTTATTTTATTTTATTCTTGTGGGACTTGGGCCGACTCAACCGTTGGTCGTCCTGGTCCAGCGTCATGCATCATGGTCCCTCCTGGTCTTGCTCAGAGTCCCCCTCCCCCACTCCTCGGAATCTTCGGACCTCGGTGTCGCTTTCAATTCGCTTTGGACGTTCTCGCCAACGACTCAGCAGACAGATAGGCACCCACACTGTGACATCTCGATGGATAGGTCGCCGCGTAGTTGGTGGCCCATCGATTGTGGCTGACTATCGATGAAATAACCAGATAGGATGGGCATGAGGATACGGATCCACAGGTTTACGGATGAGGATGGATCGATGACGAGTCTCGTATTTCGGACCTTGAGACTATTGCCGCCTGGCTTTCAGGCCCCTCAGCTGAGCCTAAGTACATACTGTAGATGAGCTCATGATCCAACCCCGTAGAAACAACAAAAGGCACCGACGACGAACCAACCTCTCGGAGTCGACAGGAGAGAGAAGAAGGGACACCGCGTTGAACTCTGAGGCTCTCAACTGGCATCCCCTGCACCAGGTGAAGCAAACGTAAGTAAGTACCGACCTCGTCCAAGATCCGACGCGAAGACTCCAAGCTCTCACTTCTACCTACTGTACATATCTACCTCGTCCAGCTAGAACCCCCCGCCTTATCATCATTTTGTTATGGCATTTCCGAGTCGATGTCGTTTCTTGTGGTCGTCCTTTTGTTATCATGAATCCGATCAACATCAGCATGACGTAGTTCGTTTCTAAGTCCCAGTGGGCGCTTGATTTATAATGATTGTCTCCAGACGAATTCGAACCGGCACGGAGATCCCACATCATACATCATGTCGTGGGTCGGTCCACCCTCCCGAGCCTTAACTTTAGCCTTTAATTGTCTATAATCTTCCAATGAATATTGTTATACATATGGGCTAAGGTACATGAGAACTTGATTACCCTTGTCTACCCTTGTGTATCCCTCAAGCTCTCCCACCCTGCACAATTAGCCTTCTTAGAGTGTCATGGGATCCATCATTTGCCAGTGGGGCCTCGGGCGCAGATCCACCTCCGGAGTCCGTACGTACAGTAGATCCACTACACTACACTAAACACAAGCATGACCACATCAGGCCCGTTCCCCGACTCCACGAGCTTCCACGGGTCGCAGAGGGTCGCAGACACGAGTCCGAATTCAATTTATTTGCATTTTAATTTTTTGCGTTGTCAATTGTCAAATAAATAAAATGAATTTATGAACCGCCTATTCAATTCGGTTTCTCGGTACGTACATACGACTGCGACAGCCACGCGGATATGAACTTGATCATTCCAGCCAGGACCAGATTTAATTTGGATTCAATCGTATTCAAATTTCAATAACATGAACAGTGCTAGTGAACATGAACCATTTACTTGAGTACGGCTGCAGTTGCAATGAAATTTGTGCAGGTGAACCGAGTTGTTTCCATACATGTGTCATGCTAGTAGCAGCCTGAGTTTCGACGACGCTCGGGATTAGTACTAGCAGCAGCGCTCTCGAGACTCGAGTCTCCACCCTACTGCACCGTGTAGTACAAGTTCAACTTAAGTTGTACCTGGTGATCATCTCCTAATGACGCAAATTATAAAACTCATGAAATTCACCCAATATTCCTCTTTCGCTGAGCCTGAGCCTGAGGGTTACAAACCATTCATTCAACTGTTTCAAATCCAACCATCCATCCATACATAACATACATGCTACATACAACATACAACAACGACGACGACATATGAATGAACAGAATACACATATTACATATGCATACGAATCATAAACGAAGATTCGGAAAAAAAGAAAAAAGAAAAAAGAGGTTGCAGCAAACAAAGACGAACTACCATAAGTCGACTCGTACGTATGTGTAAGTATGTATATAAGTAAGCCGATGATCAGATCTATGCATGTAAGGTAAACAGGTAACTGGGTACTAGACTAGCAGTGTGTATGTGTGCGTGCGTAAAACGTAAACGTAAACGTTAAGAAAAAAGGAAGAAACAGAAACAGAAACAGAAACAAAAAGCCAGATAATAAGTAGTAAGTAGATGCTCTCAAAGCAGAGAAAGAAGACTAAGAACAATTTGAACAACGGGAAAGCGTGATGATGATGACGATTGCTGATGCTGGTGCTGATGCGGGTGCAGGACATATCGAGATGAAAGAGAAGGGGAGAAAAAAAGATATAGGATGGGCTTGAGGGGTCGGAACCAAGGAGGAAAGGAGGAAGAAGGGTATGTGGCGATATGACCGTGTTGCGTTGCGCTGAGTTGGCGTACTCGTCCAACGGATAGACAGAAGAAGAAAAAAAGAAAACAAACAAACAAACAGAGACAGAGAGACAGAGACGGAAAGGAAACTCTAGGAAAAAAAAAACAAACAATTGTGGATGACAGTACGAGAGATGTATTAGAGGAAGAGGAGAGTGGGGGAAGAGTGTCTATGATAACTTTTGCTGAGAGAGAGGAAAAAACAAAACACAAAAAAAGAAAAAACAAGGTTGATTGCGTCGCGTTTCCGTTTTCCTAAGGGGATCGTGAGAGAAAAGCAAAGGAAAAAAAGAAATGGATGAATCGTCGTAAGGAGTCCAGCATCTATGAGTGAATCGCGAAAGCGAAAAGAGAAGAAAAGGAGAGAGAGAGAAACATGACAATGAGGCGAGAAAAATGAAACCCGTGTGAATGTAGTCGAGAGGATGTGCAAAGGAGATAGATGGAGACCAAGAAAAGAGAGAGAAAAGCGTGATGATCATAAAAAGATAAAGATAATCAGACAGAAAAGAAAAGCGAGACTGGTTGATACATGGGTTGGAGGCAAAAAAAAAAAAAACAGGCGACAGGAGAAAAAAAAAAGAAACGGAAGTAAAAGAAACGAGGAACCGGCGTTGGACGACTGCCCGCCAGATCGTGAGTCCATCTAGAGTCCTCGAACGACCTGCCAGAGCGAAGTCAAAGGCCAATACCCAACGATGTCGGTGTCGACCCCGATCACCGAAAAAAAAAAAAAGTGCCGTCGCACATGGCACAAACCATAGATCGTGAGCCTCAGAGGCCCCCAACGACCTGCTGCAACAGCAAATACGAGATCCCATCACACAAATTATTCACCTTCTCCACTGTCAACTTGAACTGGATCTTATCCCCAAACTGCATCAGCGGCACACGGTACTCCTCCAGCTGCTTTACCAAATCGCACAGCGACGCCGATTCGACAGGTCGGCCCGTCCCCTGATCCACTTCCCAGCTGATCGTGACCAGATCCCACATGAGGGACTGCAACCCGAGGGTGTGTTGGATGTGGGTAAGTGGGCGGGTCATCAGTTCCTTGAGTCCACAGTCGAACATGTGTCGGAGAATATCGAGGATCGCGCTGTACGTCACGTTGTGGGAGATCCAGTCCCGGACGTTGGTGTTGCTGAGGAACGCATGGATGACTTCCAGGAGGAGAGACGACGCGAGAAGTTTCGGCACCGAAGGATGCAAGAAGCTCTTCGTCTCACCCTCATCACTATCCTCCTTCTCCCGCTGCAACCAACTACAGAGGATACGTAGAGTGTGCACAAAGGCGTTTTCAAACCGGCTATTCTGGTCCGCCTTGGAGATGATATACTTGATATAGGCCTGACGGAGTTGATGGTTGTGGTTCAGTTTCCCGCTCGCGGTCTTCCCAGCGAAGCCTGCTTCGACAGCGTCGATGTACATGTGGTCGAAGCTACTCAGAGCCTCAAAGATGGCGATGGCGCGGACGTCTGGACAGCAGTTCCTGACTGTGCATGTCGCGTTGCCTGAACAGTCCGGCGGGCATCGGACGATGGAAGAACAACCTCGGCAGTGGACCGTACGACAGGCCGGTTCCGAACACGCGATGTGGAGCAGGCCAGAGAATGGAAAGGCGAATGGATCGGGCGTGAAGGAGGGCTGTGAACAAAGGCGAGAAAGAAAAAGAAAAAGAAATCACACGACGTCAATAAAACGAAACAAAAGACTGAAAGACAAGGGCGAGAAAAAAAAACAATGCTCACATCAGTGCGGGGGGAAATCAAACGACCAACGCAGTTTGCTTTTGCACAACGGCGAGGGGCAGTGAAAAGATCGGTGTCCGAAGACTTGTGAGCAGATGCGTGGCGAGACTTGGATCGCTGTTCCATCGAGGGCGCCGCTTGTACCTGCTGCGAGGCCGCAATCTCACTGATAGAATTGATCATCTGGCCAAGGCGGACATCGCGGGCAGAGGCAGTTGATTTTTTGGAATGGGAAATTGACGGTGCGACCAACATATTATGGGAAGAGGATGTAGATGTAGATGTTGTTGGGTGTTCGGTGCGGCGTCGTTTCGCATTCGTAACATCAGATGTTTGAACATGAGATGATGATGATGATGATGAAGAGGGTGGAGACATAGATACAGAACGCTCGGGCTCCCTCTTCGAGAGGGTTCGCTGTTCGCTGCGATGTGATTGGGTAGAAGACGAGGATGGGATGGCATTAGATGGGGTGGCACGTGAATGAACTACTTGAAGAGGAAGAAAATCAGATGCAGATGCAATGCGAGTGTCGACAGAAGAAGACGATGTTGATAATGATAAGTTTTTAGAAGGTTGCTTGACAATTGAGGAGGACGGTTTTCTTTCATGATGATGATGATGATGCTGATGATGAGAGAGAGGAAGTTGTTGCTGATGCGAGCTTGATGAAGTTGAAACCGACGACGACTTTTGGTGAGTTTTGAGCGACGATGAAACAGGGCTGTTGTTTTCGAGGAGGGCGGGCTGAAGAGAATCCACTCGCCACGACCGGGCAAGGGAGATAGCAGCCGCCTCGTCAGATGAAGGGGCTGGAGCCGAGGATGTCGAGCGCTGTGATTTTCTTATCGCAATGGGCTGCGATTGGGTGGCGCTACTGGAACCGACCGAAGATGAAGAGGAGGCAGAGGAAGAGGAAGAGGAGGAACTCGAGGTCCGTGTTTCTGTCTGATCAGGAGCACCACTCCCAGAGCCAGCCGAAGCAGACCGCCGTTTAGATTCAACAGCAGCGGTTTCTTCAGAAAGGCGGAGGGCTTTGGCGACGTTGAACTCTTCGAGCGCATTTCGCTGAGCCAGGACGAAAGCGGTCTGATCGATCGAGTCCCAAAGCGCCGAGTTGAAGTTCTTTGCGTCCTCGTCAGACACAAACTCGCGCAGGTCGAAGCCGTTTGGGGCCTCGATCTGGAGTGGAGCCTTGGCCCGGGGTGGCTCTATGGTCTGGAGCATTTGGGGATTGCGAGCCATGGCGTTGACGGTTGCGGGGGCCATGGTGTACGAGTGGGGTGGGTTGGAACGAGACAACGATCGAGTGTATAAGGAAAAGTCAAGGTGTACTCGGGTCGGCTCAAATGAGATAAAGTGTACTTGAGGTAGAAAAATAGAAAGCTGTGGATGCGGACTTCATTGCCTAATCGTTGGAGAGGGTTGTAAAGGGTTGGCTATGCATCGATAACGATTTCCGGGGTTTGCTCTTTTTGTGGACTATCAGCAGCGCATTTTGAATGAAATCTAAAGGTAGAAGATGATGGTCATGAGGAAGAAAAAAGGTTATAACCAAAATCCAAAAGCCCTTTACCCATTTTCCCAGCAGGGTCCAGGTATTATCCGAACACGTGTAGAACGCGTTTTTCTAAAACAGTTCCTTCCGACATTTCCCCAAAATCTCCCTACAAAACCGAGCGACGAGTCAGACGGGCTCCTCTCCCGTCCCCGAGACGTCCTCTAGCTTTTTATTTCCCTCTCCTAGCCCACAATATGTCGTTTTCTACGTCCTTTTAGCCCCAGAAACGCGCTATCTGGACTGACATCCATCACCCAGTCAGCCCAAGTCATTCCTAGTACATACTTCTACTTCTACCAAGTTGGTTCACTAATCTATTTATTAGTGGAGTGTTCGACTCCTATGTATGAAGAACTGCCATTGACATAATTGAAACCTTACGAATATCAGTTTCTTTGACATCTCTCAATTCCCGCTTGCCTCGAGGCCCTCTCCATTTTTATAGCTGATGCCCATCCAACCCACAAAAAAAATTTCAAAACATAACGATATATGCCTCGAGGCCTTCCCGCGATGCGTTTAACATAGCTTTTTCGGAACCTTCTCTGCAACAAAGACAGGCCTCGACTCCCGCAGAGAACGAGGTTCATCGTCATCGACTACTACAGTAGTCTATGTTTGACTGAATCAGATCCCACAGATTCGGGCAATCGGCCTAAGTAAACGATTCAGAGGTCCATCTAATCTTAACTCGCAAAAAATCGGTGGCACTCTATAGATTCCTGGAGCTGAAGCTTGTTGAAGGGCCTTCTCATCCTCACTCCTCTCGAAATAGGACCATGTTCTGAGAATCCTCTCAACCGGGCGATTTTGGTAAGCTTTTGGAAACTAGACCAAGACTTATTATTGACATCTCCGCTTTATTGTAGCGTTGGAACATTCCATCGGTGGCACCTAAGGCTAATAGTTGGCTAATATGATTGAACGCTGAATATCCGAACCTCACGTCAATAATGGCAAATACGCGATGTCAAGGTTAGGCGATAACCCACCCCATGCCAGACACAAATACACGAGCTACATCTGGAATGAAGATGAAGGACACAATTGAAGTTTCCCAAGGAATAGAACACCAGATGGACTACTACAGGCGACACACATACACCAAACCCCCTTACAATACCGCGCGACAGCGTATCACCTATGTTGAGATGATCATCCCTGTGTAGCGTACCCACGTCCACGTCCGCCATCGAGTCTCGAGTCTCGACGCAACGAAGGCTTGAAACCATCTCAATACTATCTTTACAAGAATCTCTCACTGATTGTGTTAATCAATTCTTTTGAAACGTTTTGGTTATCATTCGAGTTGTACACCATGGTGATCGTAGTCCTAACGTATTGGAAATTGAAACAATTTGGCTACATTTAACAGTAAGTAATAACAACAGTCACAACCACAGAGAGAAAGAGACAGAGAAAGAGACGAAAAAGAAAAAGAAAAAGGGTACCACATCAATCACCATTCGATTCCACTTCAGCCCAACAGCCCATCACCTAACACCCAACACCTAACACCTCACATCTTCCCCGACTGAATCAACTCAACCAACATATCCCTATACAACCCACTCGTCTCACCCTTGACTCTATGCTCCAACGTCTTCCCATACCTCCTCTTATACGCCTCCTTCACACACTCCATCCTCCTCGGATCCCAATGCGCTCTCACCACCCGATAAATCAGCTGCACGTCCCGCGTCCCGAGGCCCGCCATCGATTTTTCGAGCAGCTTGGCGTCCCGCCAGTAGCCTTGGCCGTCCCGTTTGGCTTTGACGCCGTGCATGATGTAGAGCAGGGCTTGTTCCATCGTTCCGGAGCTGGGGAGTAAGGGGAGGGGAGGGGGGTGAGGGGGGTCAGAGGGTAGTATGGATGGGATCGACGCACAATGACTTCTTGATGACTTTGCTGAGACTCTTGTATTGCTGGCCATAGCCCGTGATGCTATTTGGTCAATTAGAAAAATTTGTCGGAGAAATATAATATTAGGAACTACTCACACAGCGGCGATATGCGCGTTCGATCGATTGACAAGGACTTCACAGAACGCGATCTTGTGAAAAGAAATTTTGAGATGCTAAAAGAAAAGGTTGAAATCGTGATCTAAAACCCACCTCGTCTTTCTTCTGCGCCGCATGGTGTAAATTATGGATATCCTGGTTAACTCTCGCAGGATCAACCACAACAAGCGGTCCATCATCCGGTTTCTGAGTATTCAGAGCCATAATAAACACTAGATATACCCAAAATAAACCATCAGCACACACATCCATCGCACAAATCCTCAAGAATATGCACTTACATCTTTCCAACTTTCCCGACAAGTCACTCTTGACATGATCCACGAGGTCTCGTCCGTATCGTTTCCGATATCCGGTTTTCAACCATCGGATCTCGTGGCCTGGTCGACCGAGGATGAGTTCGATAAGAAGCATCTCGTTCGTCCCCATTCCGATGAGGGCTTTGTGAGCAAGCTCGACGTCGTACCCGAGAGGACCGAGTGCGAGTGCGCGGATCGTAAGTCTATAAGATAGGTAAGGATAGGAAGAGAGAAAGAGACGAAAAAAAAAGAAAAAAGAAATGCGAACAAAAAAAAAAAACATCCAACCAAAAAAAACACTCACCCAAAATTGAAATTCGTCGCCTTGTCCAATTTATCCGCCAACGAAATCCCCGATTTGGCGACACAGTAGTCGTTGAGGGCGTCCATCTCGAAAACATTCAGGCGTTTCATGACGTTGAGCACTGTTCTCGTCGAATCCGTGGTTAAAGTCAGCATCGCTCCAAGACGGTTGTTCAAAAAAAGACGAGAAGAGGGTGGGGATTTCGACGAGGAGGATTTCAAAGGGACAGCCGACGGCGGTGTGCCCAATGTTACACTACTACTCGAATAATGAGAGGAGGAGGAAGAGGAGGGCGAACGAGACACAGCAGCCAAAGACGCCTGGTCCTTCTCATCCCTGGGAGAAAGCGAAGAAGATAGGGGAGAGGATACAGTCGAAGGAGAGTGATGATGGGACTGACATTGTTTTTCGTCACCCGAGGTGACTGCACGGGTGAGGGCGTTGTAATCGTGCGCTGGGTCATAGCCTTTCACTTTCTGCACGCCATGTTGTGCGGGGGGGGCTTCGGGGTCGGGGATTGAGGTTCCTAGGTAGACCAACGGGTCTCGATGGGCTGGTTGGGTCGTCGGAAGGGGAGGGGGATAATACGCTCCTGGGGGTGGCACGGGGGAATAGCCGCCAACTGCGACGGGCATGGCGTAAGGAGAGGAACCGGGAGGGGGGTAGTGCTGAGGAGGAGGGGGTGCGCCTGCCGGTGGTGCTGGTTCTGTCGCTCCATCGGTACTTGGAGAAGTAGGGGCGCCTGGTGCACCTGGAGGGGGAGGATAGAACCCGGCAGGCGGGTACTGACCTGCTGGTGGTGCACCGTACGGATAGTATCCGGGATACTGAGGATACTGGCCAGGAGGCGGTGGATAATACGATCCTGGTGGAGGTGGCGGGTAATACCCCCCTGGCGGTATAGCATATGGATATGGGTACGGTGCTTGACCTGGAGGTGGTGCACCCGCAGGTGGCGGGTATGCTCCTGGTGCTGCTCCCGGTGCTGGTGCTGGAGGATTTCCCTGCATCGGTGCGAATGAAATGTCAGTGTTCGAGATTGAGTGAAGATCGAGATATCGGAACGCACAGGTGCTGAAGCCGGCTATAGATGCCAAGGAAGAAAGGAAATCAGTATGATTGGTTTATCGTACTCCGATTAAAACATACAGGCGCTACATGATCATCATCTGAATCGTGTTGCGCCCTGCAGAGTGGGAGCTCGTGAAGAAGACCTACGTTGGTGGCAGCGTCGCGATCTGAGGACATGGTGGGTGTAGGTGGAGAAATGAAACAAGAACGACTTGTACTTGTTTATGGAGCTGTGTTTATGTGGGGACAAATCCATCCATCCATCAAATCGATTCCTTTATAGACAGTTGGTGTGCGGTATCTGGCCCATGCGAATTTGGTCCCTGTCAAGGCGCTGCACCATCGATTACGCATAACGAGTTCTGGAAGAACAGATGATTTCTAGAAAATATGGCGTCCAGCGTCGTCTCGGTCGACATTCCCAAAGTCAGAGCTTTTGGAGATTGTCGTTGGCAGGAGCGGAACGTCCAGAAAGAACTTGGCACAGGCTTTGCACAGCTTCCAAGCTGCTTACGTATGGCGTCATCATCAAACCCCTGTCAATCATCCAGAGGTAAATGAGGTAGAATAAACATAAAGTTCAGCAAAGTTCCTCTTATCCTACCATCTGACAACACCCTTTCTTGATAGATAGAAACTCACCTTGAAAAGCTTATTTTTCTTGCTATTTTCTAATGAGAGTGAGTCACGTGCCGGTTCGGAAGGTCTTGCCGAGCACAGCCAAGACCCAGGCCCCGATCATACACGCACCAGCGCTTCACCTTCAACATCAACTTCAAAATGCATTAATACTTTCCGAACGAGCACTGCCTATGTCTCCCAGAGTGGCCTGGCTGTATTGTTATACCATTTCCAGGCTACAAGTCGCTATAAGCAGGATCTGTGGACAGCCATGCCCACTATTCACCGTCTTCAATTCCAACTCTTCCAGAATCCGTACCAACTGGCGCTGTGTTTAAGGGCGTCTAAGGCGTCGCAACGGAGGGGTCATTGGTGGCCAGAGACTTATAGCGTTCTCAAGCGAGTCTTTCACAGCATTTTACTATGACACAGCTTCGACATGGAAATAAGCAGGTCAGACGGAAAATAGGTCTTCGACATCCGTGGAGGGGTTGAGTAAAAAAACCTGGAAAACATCAGCTGATCTCTGTTAATCGTTGATAGGAAAGTTTCTGAAAGGGAACCTTGAACGATATAGTTCGTATCTGAATCGCGAGTAGAACCGCTGATCAAGATGTATTCCTGGACCAGCACTGGTGGGTGAAATGAATTTCGGAAAGTGATGAGTGGAGCTGCGTACCGTCGTCACCTCGTTTTTCGTCGAAAGTGGTACCGAACACAAAACGAGAATGCAGAAATCACAAGGAGGGGAGATGGTTTATTTACATCTTCACACGCCTTGCCAATGGGTGAAATGGGTTTAGGATTGAAGCGATGAGTGTCGTCGTCACCACCTTCTTCGTCGAAAGCGTTCCCGAACGCAAGATGAGAATGGAATTTTCTTTCAAGGTTGAAGGGAGATGTTTTATCTACATCTTTACACGGCCTTGCCACAAGGAGGCACAAGTGCCAATAACATCGCCTATCATAGATCTACAAGCACATACGCGTTCAACAGCCCAATAACCCACAGGCCGCCCTCAGGTTGTCAAACATTGAACATGGCGTAGTACACGCACTCACAACGTCGACCCCGCCCCTCTCCTCTAACTGATATCTCACAGCCAAAATTAAACCCGCTACCAGCACCGCACAACCCAATCAACCACAGTCACTCTGACTCACTCAGGATGACTCGCACAGCAAATTGAAAGCCACCGCATCCAAAAATAAAACCCAAGTACACCGATACCTGGGTCACCGTCAGATTCGTCACCGCCAAACCACAACAATTACTCGAATAAGCAAAGGTTATCATTTTTATATGGTAATTATACTCAAAAAGAAGCGGAAACCCGTGGAACAAGATGGCGTCTAGTGAGTCATGGCGCCAGTAAGTCATAAGAGGAATGTGTGGGTCCTTGGGTTGTCCGAGTCGGTCTTGTTAATCTTTTGGGGAGGGGTAAATTGGGGCTTGAGACTTGAGGCTGGGTAGTAAGGCTTGAATTGTACTGGAGTGCACGTTACTGTATTTGGAGGATCGGGAGGCGGGGGCGGGAGAACTGTGCGACACCGACTTTACGCCTCTTCAATTTGGGGAATTTTCCAAATACGGAAATGTGGGTGGCACTGAGTGAATGGGAATATCGATCCAGACCTGCCAGTGCACGTTGCTTATGAAATGCCACTAGGCATGTTGCATGAAGATAGCGAGGTCTAGAACCGAATCCTCTGACTGGTCAAGTGAGCAGTTGAAAGAACTTCTGCATAAGTATTTATCATCTGAAGTTCCCCTGTACCGGCCCATCCACTCCCGGTGTATGTACATATGTGTCTTCTGTGATTTCTTCGAGTTCACGTTCACGTACACACACCCATGGGCCATTCACTCAATGCACGATTAATGGCCCGAATCGTCCGAGACTTAACCCATCTACTGCACCTATTTTATCTATTTGACAGGGCCCGGACCCATCGACAACATCAGGCCTTAACGTCTTTTCCCTTATAAGTCCATTATCCACTTCGTCTCATGTATGATTTCAGTCTTTAATTTACTAATCGCACTGGCAATTCGCACCCTTGCGAAGACATATAAAGACTTGGAGAACTCCCATGCCACTTGGTGCGATCATGTGTTGCACTTAAGGTTTCATGGCGTTTTTAATTCGGGTTGAGTCGTTGAACTAACTAAAGTGAGAAGAGGGTCGTATGGACTTCGTCTTCGGAGGAAGACGAAGACGAAGATGACATGAGGATATGTTTTCTCCCCCTCAAGCTCTCATCCCACCATTGATCGTAGCGTCACGGTATCTTCGTTCCTTCTCGATAAAATGAATCTACGCATACGAAGTCTTCGTGTAGTGTGGAATTCCAGTATGTGCATGTGTGCAACCCTTTACTAATTGCGTGCCAGGGAGTACTTTGACAATCTTCTCAATAAACAAAGTTCACCTTGCCGTAATCAAGCCCAGTGACCCCCCCTCCTGGCACTCAACTGGCACTCAGGCTGTCGGAAGATTACTTGAAAGATTGAGGGTGCATCCATGGTGTCGGTACACTATTCCTCGTTTCATCTGTTGTGGCCTCCGAGTCGCCTGCCAGTGGGTTTGTGGGGTGGGGATGTCAGGGAAATCAGGAAGTGGAAGTGGAAGCGGAAATACCGTGACTCAAGAGAGATAACAGAGAAGTCACGGTAGTTCCGGGCTACGGCACGGTATGTCAATGAGGTCTTGAGGTGATTGAGTGAGTAGGTATCGTGTATGGAATGTGAACATCAAATGTAAATGTGAAGAGTGAGCAGGTGTGGGTGTGGGTGTGAGTTTTAGCGTGACGTCTGCAGGCGTAGTGTATTCAATTCAGGATAACCACTACTTCAAGAAGAAGCCTCAAGGGACCAAAGTTCGAAATTATGTCAAACACGCCCCTTTCAATGACGATCCGAATGGTCAGTTGACCCCCTGTGGTTAGAGCGGAGAGCACGGAGAGCAAGGGTGGTTCTGACTTCTTAGAGTAGCGCTCGTACCAATATCTAATGGTCTGCCGTTATCGAAGAAGTTCGACTTACCGCCCATGCCTGGTTATCTCGGCACGGCGGACTCGGGTCTTCCATCTCCTTTACCCCACAGGCTACTATTTATGCACCGTGTATACCAGCCCGAGTCGCCCGCCGACGACAACGACTAAACCGAAGAACTCAATCATCGGAGTAAAAATCAAGAGCTGTGATTGCCCATTAGCCCGTCTAATGATATGAGCGAACGAGACGCGGGTCTCGCATCTTCAGAGTCGCATCTCCGCGGGGATTAATTTGGATCTCCGACTAGCGCCCACCACGATTCAGATGCTTGCGCCGGTCTTCAAAATGAAGCTAAACTTACAGTTACCCTTATGCCTATCACCACGTCCTATGCCGTATGTGTGCATCATGACAGCTCTATCTCGGGCTTTTACTCATATGGGCAAATTTACACGGACTGGGGTTGATTGTTGTTGTTGATCATCTAGTGGAGCCTGAGATAGCCTCAAATTGTGTGCCAGTGGGCACGACGATGAAATGACCGTGGTAAAGCTGTTTCTGTCTTCTGCCAGTTGTCTTGTCTTGTCTTCTTGTCTTGTCCGATTGTCGTGCCAGCCTGGTTGACAGTGGTGTGACGATGATAAGATGATGATGCCGTTGCCAACGTCAACGACATCTGAACGAGATGGGAAGCCTCAGGGATCCCACCTGGCACCTGGTGGAAATGGTATTTAAAGGGACAAGGAGATAGGGGTACGTATTGTTCATCCTCAGACCGATACCCACGCAATCTCAAATTACTACTGGTCTTTCCCCCGAAGGTATTCACTCAGAGGTAGATTCTTATTCTTCTATCCCCACCACCTCAGAGCTCTTCGTGTGATCGTACTAATAGTGATATATCTTGTCCCCCCTTCTCTCTAGGCGTTTTCGCAGTCACTTCACCACGTCGCCTGTATACCAACCAACTCGGGGTGCCCCTCCTTTCCGGACTCCCGCACCCGCGCACCCAAATCCGCATCCCACCATGAAATCCTCATCTTCATCTTCGAATTCGAATACCGTACCAAACCTTGGTGTAAAGAACATCGTAGCAATGGCCACTCAGTATGTCTTCTTCTTCTTCTTGTTGCTTGCGAAATATTCCCAATTTAATGCAACGCGACTCGATATAGGGTCATGGTCGCCGCTTCGATGGCCGTCCCTCCACCACAAGGTCCTGACTTCAGGCCATTCGCACAGTATGTCCGAGTTTGCGTTAGATCATCATCAAACTTTGTGCTCGAGTTAATGTTAATCAATCTCACCGTGCAGACCATCATCGGACCAGCCTAATCAGCCTAATGAGTGCGTCCCATATCTATTTTTTCCTAAGCATAACTAGTGTAATATCCGACCCCGACCTGACATTGTGTTCTCTCTCTCCCCTCCCCCCCCCCCTGCCTTAAAAACTAGTCTCCGATTTAAGGGCAAGATCAACGCGAATACGGCTGGAACGAAGACTCAATCGTCGTCTGGCACTAAACCTCAGAAGCCCAAGACATGAGCGCTCGGCGAGTCCCTGAGATTCAGTCCGCCTATTGAACGCCAACGCAAAACAGCATTTTCTTCGTAGTATTATGTGTACCCAAAATCCAGCAATGTTTTTTTTTTCATGCATGTTTTCCATCGTTTTCTTCGTTTATTTTGTTAGCTCTGCTATGTACTAGTATGTAGTATTGTTAGGAAGTATTGTTAGCGCTTAGATTCGTCAGAACGGAATATGTACAGTATATCCATCGATCGTCATTGACAGTTCAAGTTCCAATGCAAGACAGACAAGCAGACAGACAGATGTCAGGCAGGTACTAATAACTGAGCGCTGAGCCGACTCGGAGGTCCGCAGCTTACAGCCTGAGCCCACAAATCCCAAACAGATCCACAGAAGACCGTCAGACAAATAACCACAGTTCACAGTTGAAGACAGCCAAATATCCACAGACGTCTGCTGACACCTGACGTCTTCCATCTGACAGGACAGGACATCTGGAGAAGTCAGTAAGGCAGCGCCGAGAAGGAGGGCACGAACTGCCGTTTCTTGCTGTGCCAGAATCAGCTAAGTGTGTACGTTTAGTAGTATCTGCGTTTTATCAGGATTAGACGGTAGAATATTTATCAATTACATACCCTTCACCGTAAGGTATGTGTGGCTGGCTGGAGGCTGGCACGATAGTCACAGCATTGAATTTTGACACGGGAGTAGCCAACCTGAGTGCGCCAGGGGGAAGGGTAAGGTATGCTTTGTTGCCGCTGTGCAAGTAATGCACATTGCACATTCAATTGCACTGACTCCGCCCGATTTTTCGTTTTCGTTAAGTTCGGGGTTGGCAGTTGCGCTTGCAAGCATGTCGACGACAAGTTCCTCGAACTCAAAACGCAGTGTATATTCAAGGAGACGGAGCATTTTATGGACGCTGGAGCGGGTATGTACTCGGATGGGCCGAACAAAAATTTCGAGCGTGACTCTGATAAGTGCAGTGAAGGTGAGCCCTGAGCTCGTCAGAAACCTAATCAGAGCGGTTGAAAAAGTCACAAAACGGTTATGTTTAGACGTCCTATGTCCCCCAACGGGTGGGCTGGCGTGGCCATGCCAGCATTTGCTGAGGGCATCGCGATCGCAATCGAAATCTCAATCGCACGCTGGTGACATGTAAGTAAGGTAACTTAGTAAAGAGGGGGAGGGAAGGTGTGCAATTCGAGATAGAAGGGCTCTAAATTAGGGAAGTCCAAGAGGGGGTGGGTGTGTGAGGAGGTATATAAACCTACCCTACCCACGTAAATTTAAGCTACCTCAACCTACTTAACTTGAAGCAAGGTTTGTCTTCTCCCCTCCGAGTCCGAGTCGTTTTCTCACTCTCAGGCTTACTTACTGATATCGTGCATACTCTTTGTCCATCGTCAACCCTTAAGCTTAAGCACGCGACAAATCCACTCCCCGCACTTACCACCAAACGACTCCACACGACCTATAATATGTTCAACGTTAGGTTCGGTTCTGCACAGTCCAAGGGCACCCAGTACGTTGTTTCCCCGTCCCCTTTTTTTCTTCTTCTCCCCCCCCCCCTCCGAGGGTTTTCGTGTTTTGGCCTTCATGTCCATTCTGGATCGACATGATCAATATGGACATCAGTGGATCCTGATCACGATCGTATCGGATGGACGATCGGGGCGTTATAAAGCTTCACTGGGTTATAATTTCGACTGACATCATTGGCATCATCATTATAGACCGGCTACTGGGTCGTCCGACGCGCCTGAGGCTAATAAGTGAGTTGCACTTTGCTGTGAACAACGAATTTTAGATTGCTGATATGTATGTCTTTTTTTTGAAGGGCGGAAGTACCTGAGTAGGTCTTCGTATCTTCCACGCGTTCGCACGTTGATGCGATTTATATTGGATTGGATTAGGCTCAAGTTCAAGGGGGCGCCAGGAGGCCACGTTAAAGGCCCAATCAAGAAGCCTCCTACTCAGCCCGCTTCCTCTGCGGCAAAGAAAAATTGAATGATGAAATGAAACTTACATCGCGCTTCGGGGTGTGGGATGGCGAGTCGGAGGATTGGCGTTGGGGATTTGTGGCTTCGAATGTTTTGATATCGACTTACTAGTTGTGCGCGTGCTCTCGTTTTTGCTTGTATACCTTTGCTCTCGAACGCTTTTTGTGTACTGTGTCTGTACGGTTATGGAAAATACTGCCATTCTTGCTCGTTGTGTGCGGTGATGACGAACCCTGTGTGTATCTTCTGGTCAACGTTTGGTAAAGCAAAGTCTCGATCACTCACAACGGAAGCTAATTTCAAACGGCGAAGTATAGCCGAGGTCCGGGCGTCCCATTTTGGGACTATGGTGCACCTGTCCTAGACACCGCTACTTTTGTACAACGAAAATAGCGGGCGCAATTTCCCCCCAATTTCTTATTGCCTTGGTAAAAGTGCTTCTTTTGGTTGTCTGTACAAAATGTCCAAGCGAAATTTTGATTGAAT
>JAIFHD010019833.1:0-20243 GCA_019721455.1 Psilocybe mexicana
AGACGGTAGAGGGACGAATAAGAGAGGAAGGATAAGAAGAGGGAGCCGAGGTCGGCAGGAACGGCAGACTGTCGGCTCGGAAAAGGTTTGCGAACACTAAAATAGGAAGGAGAAAATGCTGAGTAATATCGACTCGTTACAATTCGCCTCCGAGTCTGAATTGTTTCCGTTGAGGCCCACAAGTTCTTCGAGCTTGGAACACGCAGAAATTTTGGCCCGTCTAGTGGGACGTGGCGCCATTACTCAGGAAAAGCCTTGGTTATAGTGAAACAATCAAAGATATATTGAAGACTCGAAGTCGACGGTGGGGAAAGGTGGGGAAGGTCATGGAGTCGGGGTGACTCTTGTCTGCATGTGGTCTGCGGTGGAACGGTCACGTGTAGATTGTACACAAATATTGGTGCACTGCCACGGCCAGTTAACCTTCGATTTTCTTGCGATTTTTGTTCGTGAATCTGACCGTCATCTCCCAATTTCTGACCCGGTTCTCTCCTCCCACTATTTCGCCCAACACCATGGATATATCTTTCAGAACTGCAAAGCTCTCGGCGTGGTCCAAAATTGAAAGCTTGATGGATACAGATGGAAATTGCACGGACCAATTTGAGGACGAACCAAGTGAAGATGGGGAGGACGAGATGTCTGAAGAGGATGATGAATATGGTGACAAAAGTAATGTTCGTCCTATATTAATGTTCAACCTGATTCTGATCCTGTATTTTTTTAGCTAAAAAGCGACCCAACAAAGAGCCGCCCAAAAAGCAGTTGAAACTTGGCAACACGAAGAGAACGATTCGAGGCCGCAGGAATCTAAGCGTCTTGCCGACACTGTCCATGGACGTCATTTTCCAGGTCAATCTAGACATTATGAACATCGGTGCAGACTCTGACTTCATGCACAGATATTCGGTTTTCTCCATCCGAAGGATTTGCTTTCTCTGTCAAGGACAACAAAAATTTTCCGAGACAAACTCCTGTCAAGGAATGCGATGTCAATCTGGAAGAGGACTTTCAAAGACAACTGTGTGGCCGAGTGCCCAAACGATATGACAGAGCCGAAATGGGCAGCACTACTTTTTGGGAATACTTGCCAGGTAAGTCTCCCCTGACATTTCTCTCTGCAAAGCTTATATTTGGGTCTATCGACAGGTTTGCGACGCCAAGAATATCCAGAAGGTCGACTTCTATCTCAGAAGAAGGGTCTGCACAAAGTGTAAAAAGGAAAAGTCTGCAGACTTTCTCTTTTCTATTGTCTTCAAGAGCTCATCACGAAAAATTTTCCTTGCGACAGTCTAGTCGCCGAGATGAAATTCAAAACCGAATACCCCGAAGTCGAGAAATCTATTTTGGATTTAATTCCTCACACCAACGGTAAATTCCTTCGCTCGTTGCATCTTGAGAGCGAGTTCATGATGTTGTTGTTCAGTTGGCGGCTGGGCGCACGGACATACAAGTAGCACTCGGTTCTTTTGGGCTGCCGACATCGATGCGATGGTAAAAAAACTGGCAGAATATCAGCACGACATACACATGCGGCGTACAAACGCCCGTCAGAATCTCGATGATTACGTCTCCCAGCGGAAAGAGTTTGTGAAATATGTTATCTCGGTCAGCTCCCCCTTGCTTTTCTTCTTCTTCAAGTGTTGATAAGATTTTGCCTTCAAAACAGCATGTTGAAGAGCATCAGAGGCAACTCACAGACATAGTAAAAGAGCGCGAAACCACTGGCGACAATGCGAGGAATGCCCGTCAAGACGCGTGAGTTTCATGTCCGTGTGCGACCGTCAAGGGCTAATTCTTTTGTGCACAGTATAAGACAACGATTTGTTGAATTAGGATATGCAAAAGAAGACGCTGACAACTGTGATAATCACGTTGAATTCAATCGCAGGTCGAATCTCTCAGAACGAGGCACGTCCTTATACTATTTCAACAACACCACATATCCTAATCAGAACCATTCTTACAGTTTGGACCCGAATCCGACCATTGCTTGAGCCATTGGTGCAAGAGGGGAAGGCCCGTCGACTAGAAACAGAAGAAGTGAAACTTAAAGAGCGTCGCCGAAAGATCGTTGATGGTCTTTACACTGCATATAAACGCACGATCAGACCGCTTCAATGGCCGCACCTTCCTCACACCTATGAGGTCTGCCTGTTCCGACCTTTTTCTCAAATCATTGACCTTCCAGGCGATGTCTTGGTGACGGCAGAGCATTTCGAAAACGCGATGCGAATGTTACCCAACCTGATTTCCCAACGCTGGGATGAAAAGCGAAATTTGAGGCTGAAAATGATGCCAGCGTCTCTCGTCAACGCAGGATCTCCGTCCGTCGACGTACTACAATCGGCACATGCCGTGTTTCTCTGTCGGAACGGTCATTATAATGGGACCATTATCATAGGAACGGAGGAACACAAATCACATAGTTGCATGAAACCATGCCGCGGACTGCCCGAGTCTTTCCTTTACCACAATCCCAATGACGACAATGACTGCCTCTCTTTCAGTCCCGAGGGATCGGAGTTGGTTCGCACCCTTATGGGACTTGCTGGTCTCAATGTTGATAGTACGACAGCATCCGAAATGGATAAACACGATCTTTGGTTTTCCTGTTCGGACTGTCATACCCATCACATCGATGGTCAATGGATGCGTTTTGGGTATTCCTGGCGGGCGGCTGTAAGTCTTGATTACTTGCTTCTAATAAATCTAAACTAACCATATGTCCAGATCCACCATACGAGGCGAGATCATCGTTCAGGACTGTGGACTATTCTGGCTGTCACCGACCCCGTTCTGATTAAGCAGGCCAAGGACAGTGAGAACGAAAGCAAACATAGCAAAGCTCACTGGGCTTGTAGCCGGTGCCCTCAAAATCTTAACAATCTTCAAGATCGTGCCGTCGTTGCTGACCATCTCCGAGACGCGTGGGCTTTTTTTCTCTTTCTGTCGTATAACGTATGATTAAAATTGATGTCTACAGTCATCAAATTCCGGTACCCAAAGAGCCCGACGATCTCTTTTTCTACGATAGAGCCCAGTCTGTACCAGGAAGAGTGCGATTCCCAACCGAACCTCCCCCGAAACCCGTCAAACCCAAGCCTCTATTGATGCCAAATGATGGTCGATTCAACTGTAATTACTGTGCAAATGGCTCAGTGAGCGAAGCCGCAAGAGTCTTCAATCCCCAAGGCATAATGTCGCACATTCGTGACAAGTACGTGGTTTGTTCATGCCGTGTTGTTCCTGACCATTCACTGAGGGTGAGATTTTTTCCAGGCATAAGATCCATCCTGATAACATAAAAGAGGGGATGAGCTACAAAAGGCTTTGACCATGGCCATTACCCCATTTCCCTCGACGTCTTGTTGTTTTCAGCCTTCCCTTTTAATGTACCATAGTTCTATTTAGTTGTCCAATATTTCCTGCTGTTGGGATACCCAACGATATGCCTAAACCCCTACTTAATGTACCATACTTGCCATACCTCTCACATCTTTTATTTCTTTATACTCTCTCTCATTGGGTCGACGCGACGCCGACTCTCATCTTCCTATAGTAATCCTACCCTTTCTCCCTCACTTCTAAATCCTGCTTCAAGTATCCTGTATCATATTGACTCTGGCATGTTGTTGATTGATATTGATCCTGTACTTCCTGGAAGTCATCCAGAAATATAATCACGTCGTAGATATTTGTTGGAAAACAGTCCCAAGTCTTCAAGAACTTAGTACTAGAAGCGAGAACGAACTTGGATAAAAAGCGTTGAGTTTAGCCTCCACAGTCGTTTTATTCGTTGTCGAGAAACTCTGAGCTCATCGGGTTTGACGTTCCCCTCTGTCAGAATACTTACAAATCGTTTACAATGTTCAAGTCCAGGTTATGTCGGGCCCTTCAAGTTACTTTGGTTATGTTTGTCATCGGAATGTCCCTGTTCATTCTCAGTGCCGTCTGCGCCTCACACAGCCTTTCTCTGTTCCACATCATCGCTGGTCTTATGTTTTCTACATACCTTCACCGATATCGCCAGGACTTCTTATGATGATCTTCAGCCGTTTAATTTCTTATGGGAAACCACATCTATCAAATGATTCAAACATGTCGTTCGTAACCAACCAATCTTTCCGCGGTCAAGATTTTCACTGTCATTCACAGAAGGTCCACCTCCACAACGACACATTTTTATCCGCAGTCCCCTTATACCCCGCCATGCCCATTTATTACTATCTTATTCTCGAGCTGCTGTGTAACACTCCTCAACTTCTCAACCTCTGTCTCTTCCAGTGGCTTTCTGGAACACCAGCGGGCACTGTCTTCCTTCGTGGGGAATTCAATACACGGAAACCGAGGTCTCATACCCCGCTGTGCGATTCATTCGTCGTTTTTCAGCTACGCGCCAAGTACCCGTATGCTGCGTAAATTTATCACTCACGTGATGGGCGCTTGCGGTCAGCCCGTCCAAGTTTCCAAGGCTATGTTGTAACATCTCGGGGATGGGCTTACAACCTTATTGCGGCGATGACAAGTGTTTTATTTGGACGGGTTCTTATAGCCTGGATCTGGTTAAATACCCGTCAGTTCCTGATTGCGGCTGTCTCTTACCCCGCTATCTCTTTTACCTCTTTTACCACCTTCATTGATTTCGTACGTTTCTAGGACGGGGATATGGCTTCATCCAAGACCTCGTCGTCATTCAAGCCCACATCATCTGCCGCCAAGACCGCCTCCGAGCCCTCGGAGTTCACTACGAGCGATTTCGAAGATATCTTAGACACCTCAACAACCACATCTTCAAGTAGCACGACCAGTGTGGCAAGGCGGCCTGTCTTCACGATTTCGAGCTCTGAGAGGCCGACAATCACTTCAATCTCAAGCGAGTCGGTATCCTTTGCTCGTTCGAGTGTCTCTCCAACCCCAATATCGGCACCTACATCTGTCGCTTCTCCCAACCTTTTCCCTGTCACATCTTCCCAAGTCAGCCGCCCATCGTCGGAAGCCTCCACGTCGCACAACCAAAATACCATAGGTCCAGGGTTTATTGCAATAATCGCAGCTGCGTCCTTTGCGTTCGTCCTAATTGTGGTGGCTGCCATCGTCTTAGTTCTTCGTCATCGAAGGCTACGGGCCGCAAATACTCAGGGAGGTGGTGGTGGTAGTGGTGGAGGGTCAAGCGACCTCGACTTCGAGGAGAAGTACACGAATCGTTCACAGTACAGACTCTACGGTGACCCTCAGCACAAGGAGCCCTTGCTGACGCAGACTGTAACCCCGCTGCTGGATGTTCCCTCGATAAATCAACACAGCCGTTCCTTGTCTCTGTCCGGCGAGCTCGAGGCATATCCCTACCACCAAGGCCAAACTTCGCCGTTCCTAAACGAAGATGAGAGACGAGCTGAGTCAAACACAGCTTTGTCGGGTGCCAACTATACGTCTGTAGAGGGCGACGGAGCTCTGGACGACGTCGTGTTATCACCAGACGTTTCGCCACCGAACCCTCAGTCCCGTGCATCAGTTGCGGCGAGAAACCTCACGCCGTTGCACATCCCGGAGTCACAAAAGACGGCGCCTCCATCTCGTCGACAGTCGAAGAGCAAAACCTTGACACGCGCATCCAGCGATGTCCGCGCGAAGCCTCCACCACCGGACACGGGCTCTGACTCCGATGATTCTGCCTCGTTGTATTCTCAAGCGTCCGCGTCGACCCACCGCACATTCACCACGACACGCCAATCTACCATCCACCCATTCCCATATTCATCCTTCCCTTTACCGTCTATTCCGCAGTCGCCTTACCAAGGTGTCTCCAAGGCTGCAACGTCGTCATCTAAATTTGAGCCAAGCGTCGCAGTTGGAAACGGACGGCCAGCGACGAACCCGGAGTATACGCCCTCACCCGTCGACTCCCTCGGAGTGCTGGAAGAGGAGGAAACCGTTCGACTTGGTCAAGAAGAAACCATTCTCGTCGCGACGTTGCTTCAGTCGCGATCGAGCCGGTTACCGAAACAAGGATTAGCGCCCACTCGATCTTCTAGCATCGTCTCCCATATCGAGCGTGCCGGATCGATCAAACCTGCCCTTGCTTCCGGAGAAACGGGAGGAGCGGCGTCGCGATATGGTCCGCGCTCGCGTGCCAGACGGGCGCAGGATGCTGTCAGGTCGCAAATATTGAGCGCACCCGGATTTGAGCTGCGGAACGGCGGATCGTACTCTCAGCAGGACCCATAGGCTCTGATTACTGTCTCCTTTCTTTCGTCACACTCTCAAGTTACTGGTTTAGGCTTTCCGGTCGTCTTAGTTATGGATTCTCCGCATTTTCCACAAGTTCATTGTTGTCATATACCGGCTTCCTTGCATCGGCTTTATTCATTGCATCCCTTTATATTTATCATTAATGATATTGCATTTTTTACGGACATTATCATATGTTGTATAACAAATATCGTACTAGGGATAACAGACCAACCATCAGAGCTTTCCAAACATTTTCCCTGCTCGCATCGTCTCTACGCCGATCACCTATCAATACAGCCAAAAGATCATCTTTTGCTAGATGTCTAACGATGATTAGCATGCGATTTCCCCCAGAGACCGTTTCATGATTCAAGTCACGGTAATAGCAGTGTAGCATGGAAATCTTCCTAACGGTGATTTTAGAATAACTGGACAGATACCACCATTGATCGCTTCATTCAATCTTACATCTGTCTCGACTTTGACAGGTACCACAAAGATACCAATCAAAAACCTTCATCATCAGCAAATCATCAGGCCCCTTGCCGACGATAATCTCATCTTATCTTATCAAGTTAGAATGATGAGTCAGCCTCATCAATGTTCGTGTTTCGTGGAGGTTCCTTTTTTGTGGCCAGAACCTGAACGACGATGGCCAACAATGTGAGGATCGACAAACGGAGGAACGACGAGCTCCGTGCTCTGAAGATATCTTACGATGGCCTTGCAAGGGTGGACGGATCGGCGCGTTTTGGCTTTGGTATGTTGTTGACCCATCTTAATATTTTCAGCCTCTTTTTTTCACGCTCTCAGACCAGGCGATACGGCTGCGTTGGCGTCGTTGTCGGGCCCCATTGAAGTGAGATTGGCTGCTGAGCTGCCATCGAAAGCCACGTTTGAGGTCATGGTACGACCACTTTCAAACGTACCGGCCACGGACGCCAAGTCTCTGGGAGCGAGCATACGATCCACACTCGAACCCTCCTTGATTTTGACGAAGAACCCAAGAACGCTCGTCCAGCTGGTTGTTCAGAGCTTGAGCCCTGCTAGTGAATCTTCGACGAACCAAAGTCTCTCAGCTGCTATGGTCAACGCCAGCTCACTCGCCCTTCTCAAGGCGGGTTCAGTCCCCATGAACGGTGTCGTCTCTGCCGTGGCAATCGGAAAGTCGTCCAGTGGTAGTTTTGTGGTGGATCCTAGCGAGGAGGAAAATCTCGATGCGGGTGGTTGCTTTGCCTTTCTATTCGCGGACGAGGTTGGCCTTTCGGGTGCTAATTCGGATTGCGTGTGGACGAGTTGGAAGGCGACGAAGGGAAAATATGATCAGGCCGAACTTGTCACTGCTAGGGAACTGGCGAGATCAGCTGCTGGAGTGGTTTACGGAGAGATGAGGAAGACCTTTGACGCGTCTTTGCACGGCGCAGTCCACCCCGCTACCGACACTCAAGTGAAAGTGGAACCACCAGTGGCCACTGAAAAAGAAGGGGACGAGGAAGAGGAGGATGACGATGATAAAATGGAAATTTGAACTCATAGTAAGATATTTTTTCTTTTTTCTTTACATTTCGCTCCACAATTTCTTTAGGATTGCGATCAGTGCCAGGTGTAACCTAGCCCAACTTTTTTCCCCGGAGCGTTTATGTTCGACATTGGCTACCCAGCGCACGACAAATCAATTCTTATATCTCGCTAGTGTTTTGCGAGGATCATACGACCTCGCTAGATGTAAATAATAACAATGTTCACCTGGGGAAATATCTTTGCACACCAAGTGAAGGCCTCATATACACCGTAAGCAACAGCGTGGCGTGTGCGGTACAGTCTCCATTGACTTTTTTCAGCCTTGTTAGATCCTTCCTTATCCGGGTCCTGGTCCCTTGTCTTCGGGGTTGAACCAAATATTATCGCCTCCATGCCGACTGTTGGCCACGGAATTGACCTTCGCATTTCCCATAGCTGTTGGGCATATCTGGGACGATCCAGAGTATGTTCATTCCGCCGTGAGTATATGTTCCAGTGTTTCTGTGGCGTTTGTATACAGCTCACAGATACTCCTCTCTTGGTATGCAGGCGCAAAGCAGGGTTTTAGCCAGTTACCCTTTCCACATCTTTTTCACCAATGTGTTTTTCACTCTAACTGTCATCTTGTGTGCTCTTATCAGCTTGTAGGTAAACTGATCATATACTCTTTGCATCGTCATGGATTCTGATTATTGTCTGTCAAGGTGAGGCATTGGTACTCCCGATATAAACCAATTCCACTAGTAATCCTAATCAATTCCTGCTAGACCCCTCTCTTCTCAGCGCTGTTGTTCATTGCGCATATTCGGGTATCGTTCAATTGATGTGTACCAGTCTTCTATATCAGAGCCAGGCCTTTCCGAGTCGATGTCATTGACAGGACCGACACTTGACGTGGTTCGACAGGGCACCATTCTATTCAATTTCATGTCGTACTGGGACCATCAGGTCACAGATATATCTTCATGATCGAACCGATAAGCCTATGTTGAACTTTCGACGAGATCTCATCCTGGACCCGTGCATTTTATCGAAGAAAATGGTGGGGCCTTCCAATCCATGGGTATCTATCGGATATCCGAGCCTGGACGAGTCTATGCTCGTTTTCAACTTGGAGTTCGGGTTGGAAGTCATGTTAAAGCAGAGGCGCGAATGAGCCAACACATTGTGAGAGTCCAATTGGTCATATACGCGTCCTGTACGCGTAAATATTACTAGCTGGGTGTTTCATCCCTTTGTACATATAATAGTGACCTAATAGTTTATAAAGCTTGACACAACCATCTTGCAATTCTGAATTCTAGAACGCTAGCTTAGCACTAATGGATTTCTGCCTGGAAGGCTTGCCGATACCCGACGCTGGACTGAATGCTTGTCCTTGCCAAATGTCCAACATGATTTGTCAAGATTACTCTCCAATGGGACCCTCCTATCACCGGCGGCTTCGACGTTGAACACTTCCATTCAATCACGGTAATCAATCATGTTTCCAAAATTTCAATGGTGAACACGAACACTTGAGGTGAACCGGGAAATGTCGAGGGTGACCCACCATGAGGCATTCGCGATCCTCGGGACGAAGTAGCCTTATCGAGCCTCGTCGGACCCTTCTTTTTTCGAATCCCGCTGGCGGAACGACGGCCAGGTGATCACCTGGTACAAAGCACTCATACCCTCACTTTATCCTACCCTCGCAGTTCTAATAACCGTCCCGCCATTTTCTCCCGCAGAATTGACGCGGTTTCGTCGAAGTGGCCCTATGTCCGTTCAGTTTGCACTACTCGGCGATTAAGATCAGTGACATTCCTCTGCGAACACGCGTGCGGAAAATACGAAGTGGTTGAGAATTGGGATTCTATCGCCTCGCTTCGCCTCTTTCGGGACAAGATGGTCATATACCGCCACATTCCAGCTAGACGGATGCCGGGTGAGGGTCCCTGACGGTGATTCATTCATTTATATTACACATTACACACTGTATACGGGACCTCGAACGAACCGCATGACCCTATCCAGCGCTGATGGTGGTGTCGTCCCCTCCCCCCAAATCCTGATATAAACACCAACAAGGTAATTCTGTAATAATTCTTCTACACCCCTTCCCCATCCAATTCTAAAAGTTCATTTCTCTAGGCGGTATGAAGTTCAGCTTCCTCTCGCTGTTTCCCTTCTCGGCGTTCCCTCAGACGACCTGGTTTCTCGACAACTATCTAAACTCGCACTCAGCAGCGACGGTATACGACTACGTCGTCATCGGTGGCGGAACAGCGTGAGTCCAGAAATAACTCTTCGACGTCGCACGGACGGTGTTCGATTGACCCGGATCATCGTTCGTTCATTGACCACGACTATTCTCGTCCTGACTTCTTGTCTTCGCGCTTTATTTATACTTAGGGGCCTCGCCGTCGCGAGTAGGTTGACTGAGGATCCCAAGATCACCGTGGTGGTGCTTGAAGCTGGGTTCAATGTCGAGGACATGCCAGAGGTCCGCAACGTCATGGCATCTCTTCGGGAAAGTTTTGCTAACGGTGTTAGACAGGTGTATATTCCTGGGATGGCTGGTGCTGGAATGTCATTTCCAGAGCTCAGATGGGACTATGAAACCGTGCCTCAAGAACATCTAGGAGGGAGGAGAACGAACGTTGGGGCAGGGAAGGCTCTGGGTGGAGGAACGATCGGTAAAGCAATTTTTCATTTCCTGGATGAACATACGACTTACACACTTTTTTCTGCTATAGTCAACAGTATGATCTTTGTACGTTCTTGAAGGTCGTCTTCTGTTAGAAAATTCTCATTCCATCAACCTCCAGCCTAGAGCGGAATGGGCGCAATATGATGCATGGGGTGCACTCAACAACAACGACGAGAATTGGACGTGGAACTCCCTTCTCCCATACTTCAACAAACTCGAACTGTTCTCACCTCCAAGCGATACCCAAATCCTGGACGGTGCTCTCACATTCGAAGAAGAATTTCATGGGATGTCTCTCACAGAAGGGAGAGTCAAAGTCGGATTCCCAAATTACTACTACGAGCAATCAGAGATGTGGCGACAGGCGACCGGTTTCGTGACTTCTCCTGATCTGTCGAATGGAAGGCCGCAGGGCACGGTGGGCGTTTCGCCTAACTCCCTCGACCCACATAACAACACGCGGTACGCCGGTGTTTTATTTAATGAGAGTCCTGCTGATCATTCTCATCTTATCTTTTGCCTAGTTGTTCATCTGTCTGCGCGTACTACGCACCGTACTCCGCCCGACCGAATCTCAAAGTTATCACAGGTGTCACCGTTTCCAAGATTCTGTGGGAGGATCGATCAGCTGCCGCTTCGCCTTTGAGGGCAACTGGTGTCCAGTTCACGCATTTCAATGAGCAGTATGCTAAAGTTGTTAATGCGGGAAGAGAAGTCATCCTTGCGGCTGGAACGATAGGAAGTCCGAAGGTCCTAGAATTATCCGGAGTGGGAAATAGAACGTTTGTGGCGTTGTTGGTCCATGATCATGGCTATGCGTTAACGACCCCTCCTTATCCAGAATTCTTGCCAATGCTGGGGTGGAAACTATCTTAGAGCTCCCTACGGTGGGCGAAAATCTGGCTGGTAACTAATCAATATCCTTGCAATTTTTCTCCGTGATAACCCTTTCTGTAGATCATGTTCATAGCTGGGCCAACGCTTTCACGAATGCGACGTGAGTGCTACGATATTTCTGGGACATATCGATCTAGTATTTACACCGATTCACAGCCTAACCCGAGACAGTCTCCGACTGGACCCTAGTTTATCAAGGGAACACGTTGAGCTCTGGAATCACAATCGAACTGGTATGTTAGACTTGTGTTGGTCTGCTTATCACGACGGTCAGCCTGATTATGAGAGCACATCTTAGGGCTGTTCTCTTCATCGCCTCGTTCACTTAGCCTTACCCTGCCTTCCCAGCTTTTCGATGATCGCAGAGAGCTTTCTCGTCTCTTAGATGATGCCAAGTTCACTCTATCTCGTTATGCAAAAGCTTTCTCTAATGGAAACCCTCAACTCGCTCGTGGCATTGAATGGCAGCACAACTTGATGCTGCAGTCCTGGGCTGACGATGCATCGGCCCCAGTGGAAATTAATTTTGGTTCGTAGTCCCACTTTCATTTGCGATGTTTCGAACTGGAAACTCAAATCCTGCGTCACAGAACCTGGGTACTCTGGTCCACAATCCGCAGAGGAACGTCCGGCAAGGACTTTCTCTTCGATAAACGCAGTCCTCTTTGGGCCTCTCTCTCGAGGCCGCACACATATCACGTCGTCAGATCCATCTCATCGTCCGGATATCGACCCACAATATTACGCCCACCCTCTGGATGTCATCACCCATGTAAAATCCATCCAACTCGGACGTAAGATGCTACGAACGCCTCCGCTTGATTCGATTTATCAGGGAGAATACGAGCCTGGAGAGGGTTCATCGGAAGAGGAGGTAACGGCTTGGGCGAAGAGGGTGGCGGCGAGCGATAACCATGCGGTGGGGTCGTTGGCGATGATGCCGGCGGATCTGGGAGGTGTTGTTGATCCCCGGTTGCGAGTGTATGGCACTGCGAACCTCCGTGTCGTTGGTGAGTCCTGTGGAGTCCTTTTTTCGGTCTTCTTTTCGCTTATAGATCAACGATAGACGCGTCCGTAATTCCCTTCCCAATAAGCTCCCATATCGTCAGTTCTCCATCTTCGTCTCTCGTTGTTCACTTTACTCATACATTTTACACTTTAGGTATCTACGGTATATATGATTGCTGAAAGAGTAAGTCGAAACTTTTTTGGTCTTTTGACATCATAGTACAAAACGTTTCTAACAATCTCTAGGCCGCCGATTTTATTAAAGAAAATCAGGTTGTTAGCTCTGCGGACTGACCCGGCCCCTAGGCGACATACAACTTTTGTCCTATAAAATTTTATTTGTACCACCACTAGTCAGCGAGTTTGTTACACAGGAATGGACGGTCATGCTACAGGATGTATACTTGTTATCTCTAATTCAATGTCCCATCTTCAGTCTCGCAACAGATTGATGAGAACAGGAATTGAAAGATTGAAGTAAGCTCAATGATGATAGGAATACAAGTTGAAACCCTCTTTCACAGGGCACATGGTGTAGTTGGTTATCACGCTCGCTTAGCATTATGATTTGCGAGAGGTGTTGGGTTCAATTCCCAATGTGTCCAGTTTTTTTGATCTTACCCTTCTCTGATGTTCATTCAGTGAAACAGACCCTTTTTTTCATTCTTTCTAACCTCGAACAAAACAAAATTGCACGTACAAGTAAGAGGAGGCCACAAAAACCAAAAAACGTGGACACTGTGGGAATTGAACCCACGACCTCACGCAGGCACTGTGTTTAATGCGAAGCGTGCGCGCTACCCCTGTGCCAAGAGCCCATGGAGGAAATTCAAACCCAGCGCCTTATCATAATAACGGCTTTTCTTTCCTCATTTAAGCGCTAGCGGCTATACCCAGGCGCTATATACAAGCCATGTGTTGTCCCATTTGTGTTGCTACTTATATCTCGGAGAGGTGAATCAGGATAAATTCTCACCGAATCTTGTGTGCTGCGGGACCTTAGTCTCCGACTCTCCGTTTGCCGTGACGCGCCGCACTGCTGCGCAGTTCAAGCAAAGTTCAAGGCAAAATGCAAGAAGTACGACGATCAGCTTCCTACACCATTTCCACTTTCCATTCTTCTTGAAGGATGTCCAGTGCAGCGAGCCAATTGTTGTGTAGACGGCTTTGCGTGCCAGACTTGAAAATACAATGGATGTCTGAATTGAGCGTTTGCCGTCGGTTTAAAGTACTTCGCCTTATCCCCCAACGGCATCATGTCAACAGAATTAAAGTTTCCTGGACAATTTGGGGTCCATTTCGATGCCTGTTATGTACACATACTTACGACAGAACCTTTGGAAACAACGATCGAAAGAAAATTGAACGATTTGCAGAGAAAATTTCGGTGGTGTGTTTATGTGTCTATAAATAGAACAAGTTGAATTCCACCACAAACATTCCTCCAACGTTCGACGGCGGCTGGAATTGGTTACTGTGTCCACAGAGAAAGTGGATCAGAGTCATTTTGCAAGATTGGTATTGATTATCACAAAAAGAATTCATGAATGCTGGGGTAATTTTTGGTATAAACGTCCCACAAAACGCGTTACTCCACTACGCCCTTCCTCGTCAATTGAATCCACTAGAACCCACTCCAAGATGTCCAACAAGAACAAAGCGAACAATCAACTGAACCTCTTCCCCGCATCACATCCTATACGTAATCATTCGAACCGTCAATGACAAAACCGAGACCCCACTACCCCAAAAAAGTCATCCAGGGGGGGATTAGAGGGCGAGGACACCAGCGAGGACGGCACCGAGGACGGCGACGACACCGTTGTTGGCGAGGATGACACCAGCAGCAGAGGCGCTGGCGGTGGAGGAGGTAGCGGGTTTGGTGGCTGAGGCAGCGGCGGATCCTGAAGCAGAGCCAGCGGCGCTGGACGCCGAGGCAGAGCCAGAATGCGAGGCGGCGGACGAAGCAGGAGCTCCACTACCGGTGGAGGAGGCTGAGGCGGGAGTGGAGAAGGGAACGCTGTTGGTGGTGGTGACGCTACCAGTGGGGGTGACGCCCGCTGTGTCAAGAAATAAATGGTCAGTCGTTGATGATCAAGGACGAATATAGAAAAGAAGGGTGGGGGGAAGTGGAAACTTACCGGCACCGCACTGGCTGGCCTGGAGAGCAAGGGCAGCAGTAACATCTGCAGGTGTGCAGTGCGCGTTCAAGCAGGCAGTTGCATCAGCGACGAACTGAGCAGAGGCGCAAACGCAGGTAGGGTCGGTGCTATTGCAAAGGGTAAGTTTGGTGTGCTAAGGTTGGAGAGGAGAAATCCTCACAATGAGCATCCGACATTGGAGGCGGCGGGTCCAACACAAGCAAGGATACAAGCAGAGATGCCAGCGGTAGAAGTGGAACCGGCAGAAGGCGCAGAGCTAGAGGCTGACTGGGCATTGACGGCGACGGCGACGGTGGCGATGGTGAAGAGGAGCTTGGAGAACATGTTGAAATGGTTTGTTTTGGGTGAACGTGCGTGGATTTCGTTAAAGTGGTGGTGGAAGAACGTGAACAAGGGGCGTAAGAACTGGAAATTCTGGTTCGACTCTATTCCTCCCTTATATAACTTTTCGGGAGGAGTGAGGCCTAGTGCGTATGATGGTGGGAAGAAATATGTTCCTGGGGTCCTGGTGCCCCGCATTTGATTTTCCAATATTATCACCGATCGTCACATGTAGGGTCAATTTATTCCCCTGTTTTCGTTGAACAGCGGCAGACAGTGGCCTGGAGGGTGGGCAACAGTTCTGGCCAGCCGCAGTGAGGATGGATCAGACGAAAAACATCTTGTCGCTGTGCGGGTACAATGAGGCACAAGGGAATAGATTTGCCGCGGAATTCTCCGTGTCCACAATTAAATGAACCTCTTGACATATTCAGGGTTCGCATGTCACGGACCCCCTGATTATGTACATCCTCCTGTTCAGACTGCGAAATGTACGAAATTCACAAAGTATGAGGCTTTGACTAGCTTTGGTGAGGCTGACTAGGATTTTCAATAATATAACCTACAGCCGATCTCCTCGTGGTAGGGTTAAAACACTCTCAATTCACTTGGATACTTCCATATCACTACAGAAGTCCGAATACCATACGCTTTGCCCTTCCTCCACCCATGGTATTTTTGAGTTGACGTTGATATCATCTTCAATTTCCTACACATGTCAACATGGAACGCTCGCTTTGGGAATTTCGTCGGTCACATATCCAGCCGCCCATTGCAATGGTAAGGGACTTCTCGGGGTTCTTAATTAGTTCCAGTGAACTTTCAAGTCGAATTGGACTTCCGTGCCTACATGATCGGAAGAAACGATTTTCGTATTTTGTTCGTATTAGAAGCTGGGAATTCGACTCCAATGATTCTTTGAGGTGTCGGGAGCGTTACGTCTACCACAAAGTGCCACGTCGCTTTCTCAATCGCTGAGCGCTGAGCCCGTACGAGCCCCCCCTTGGAGGTTTCCGAGTCTCATCCGGATACTCTAATTTGCTGAGCGAAAGTGATTTTCGGCATGATTGGCGCTCATGAGGTCGATACCGCCAAGAGAAACTGTCAGTGCCTCAGGGTCTATGATATCATTAATCCGGTTCGCGCTTAGGGTTTTGCGCAGTCAACAACCAGAAAAGGCTAGCAGTTGATTGTGAGTGGAACTTGTACGCATGTTCATCGCGTTGTGAATCGGTAGGACAAGACAACGTCAGCCTCAGCCGGGCTGTTGTTAGTATGAATGTTTCACATTTCGTGGCTTTAAATTTACTGGACGGCCCAGCTCAATACGCGCAGCAAGATACGCAATATGGCTCCTATAGCAGAAGACGAGCACAGCGCTCCGTTTCCGGCGTTCGTCTCCCCATAAAGCCTCGCGCGGTTTCAGAATAAGACATCGACCTTGGCGCTGAGCGAGAACCGACCTAGGCTGACTCAGAGTCTAAGTGGGAATCATACCGGGAACCCTTGGACTCCCTGCTTGACTTGAATCAAGGTGAAAGCCTTGAAACTCGCTACAGGGTCACTCGTTTTCCTCAAGTTTTCCTGATAGCGATGCTGCATTAGTATAACCGAGGTAACCCCGCCTTGGAGGCTGAGTCGATCGCCAGTTCGGAGTTTCAAAATTAAGATAAGATAAGATTTCCTGAACAGACAGGCGGGACTCATTTTCTTCTCGCGGTTCGCCAGAAACGCCAATCGGTTATTGGATCCTGGAGCTCGAAAAACGATACGAGTGTATGTCATACAAAGAAGCTATTCCTACTATCAAACACACTTCAACCAAGTCATCATGTCGAAATGCTCATCAACCAGCCTCGATCTACGTATAATTGGACAAGAAACATCAAAGTAACGTGCCGATATACAACTGGTACAACTCGATTAATGATCCCAAGACACAACGATTATGGGATTCCTTTTATACTCTTGAATGAACACTTCGTATGATTTTGGGGTGAGAAGTGCAAGTATTCCGTCGTTATCTGAGCCGTGTCCGAATCTGCCACGGATACGAAAAGGGAGCGGTTTGTTTGGAATAAGAAGTCCATTGGGAAAAAAGAAGGTGAGAGTGTTTTTGATATCATTCTGGCAGGCCTGTATGCGAACAAGTCAATAAACCTCTGCCTCGTGTACCGAGAGCTGGGACAGAGTTCGTTTGACACGTACCTCGTAGGACTGCGGGACCGGTATGACATACCTGGTGCCGTGTACCTTCGCATATTGTTGTCGTTCAACAATGAAATCCAATAACGGAGTTTGTGTCCCGCCAGTCGCATGCGGCCCACTCCCACTCCCGACGTTTGTCCTGGAATAGGTCATCTCATTCCAGAACTCCTTGTCGCTCTCCAAAAACACCCCTATCTCATCGACACTAGGACGGACGACACTAGGCCATTCGTCCGAGATAATATTTGCCCAATGGAATTGGGTACCTTCTGGCCTTTTGACTGCTCGTCGGAGGACAATGGTCTCTCCCTCTGGAAGATCAAACGCTATGCGAGCCGAAGATAGGGCAATCTTGACGAAATGCTCGTCGGTGACGTTGTCTATACCAGGAGTTGAGCGAGGACTCACTTCGTATGAGTATGGGTAGGCAATGATAGCAAATTGCCTTTTCTGAGGACGCTCCAATGTCAGAATGAGCGTCTGCTTGATTGCTATTTCTGAGAATAAGCGATTTTTATTCTGGAAGGAAATTTGAGGGACTCGCCTTCTGGTTTGACAGTACCAACAGCGGTGGTCATGTTCAACTTGTGCAACCGTAGGAAACTGGTGCTGCATCATCCAAAGCCTTTCTAGGCCCCAGATTCTCAGGTTGACGTGGCAGTCCATCGACGAAAATAGGAATACGATCATCATGATACAGTACGACACTTTAGTACTTTAGTGGTAGATTACCAATGCCGTTTTCGAGTTCGAAGCGACTTGTTGAAGCCGTGCTGGTGATGTATACTTGATGGAGATGGTGACCTAAATCGATCAAACACAACATACTCGATCATTGGTCCTGAGTGGGCCCAACCTAGCCTCAAGATTCGATCGCATCACCTTCCCCAGCCAATTCCTCCCCTTCGACCTCTACCTCTACCTCTCCCTCTCCCTCTGCTATTCAATCCTCCGTGATAGCTGGTGAAAAACACCCTCAGAAGATGTCGAAGCAGGCCTCCTGCGTAGGCGTTTTCCTTCGGAAAGATCTTGTCGTTATCCACGCTGTATTTTTTCAAGGCATCGACTGAGTCGAATCTTCGGACTGTGACCTCCGTCTCATCGACAAGATCAACAAGATTGACGTGTGTAGCTTGGACTATCTTCACACCACATATGGGACATCAGCCTACGTCCACGGTGATTGAAATGAACATAACTCGCTTACCCGCTGACACTCCTCCAATGTGTCCGGAACAGGGTCAACTTGTATCCTCACACACAATGCCTGCCACGAGGCCAGGCTATTGGCGTCGGTCCCAAAGTTTCGGTTGAATTTTCTTGCAATGGCGTTGTTGAACTCCTCCCGCGCCACGTTTCTCGCGTCAGTTTGCGGAAGAAGTCCGACTTCTCTGCACATTCGATGGAACTCCTTGGCTGGAGGCCGCGTGGGGTCATAGTGAAAGGTTGGATACGTCGCAAAGTAGTCGGAGATAGGATCCCGCCCGTTCTATTCAAGAATTGGTTATCGTATGGATGTTGAGAAGGGAGTTGGTTAGGACTTGCCATAGTAGCTGAACCTGGCATGCTGGAGCGTATCAAGGTCGTAGAACGACTCCAAGTTGACTGCGTCTTTATATTTACATTCAACGGGCGCTTAAAAGAAGCATCTGTGCGATCCTAGTCGGACTCTTTGTCATGGGGTCAGTTGGGCAGTAGACATGGTCAATAATTCGATTGTCCAAACTTGAACCCTGTATTCTGCTACTCATGAGGTCTTCTCTATACATGCTTCTGGAACGGAAATGAATGGGACTATCACAGCACAGCATAGCCGTGAGAATTACATGGTTCAAGAGAGGTACGGAACGCA
Source organism: Psilocybe mexicana (assembly GCA_019721455.1). NCBI lineage: Eukaryota > Fungi > Basidiomycota > Agaricomycetes > Agaricales > Agrocybaceae > Psilocybe > Psilocybe mexicana. The sequence continues at coordinate 18,896 of JAIFHD010019833.1, forward strand.
TACAGTCCAAAGGGTTTTACGTTGGAGACCACCGGTAAACAGCGACTATGCTAGGTCGGCCTACTACTAGAGTCGGTTGACGAGTTAAAATAGGCGATGCTGAATGGTATTAGTATATGTGCAACGATGGTTTAAAGTAAACAGATAGTATGGTAAATATAGGGTTAAATCGGAAGGGAAGTGAGGAGGTGGTGAGGATTATGGATGTGCCGATTAGGAATGCTGGGTTTAGTGAGGTTGAGCAGTGTTCTCTGCTTGGCTTCCCGTTGGATATGTCCGAGTGAGGACGGTCACTCAGGCTGGCGGGCGTCGTGAGTGGTCTTGGGGGCTGCCATTAAAATTCGAACTTCGAAATTTACATATTGTCTTATTTTGTTAATTTGCCTCTCTGATGCCCCTTGAAAATGTTCGTCTATAAGGCCGTATCATGATCTGGCTTTCGTCATGTTGAACTGGAACATAGACATTCCTATTCCGATAGAATACCTGATCTCGATCGGGTCCAACCCAACGACATCGTTTCATCTCCTGCAGGCACACGGTGAACTCAATCTCTCCTCAAACCCTCACCATGGTGGCTGGTGCTACAGTGCTCAACGATGACATTTGGGAACAAATTGCCGATATATTTGGTCAAGAAATTGAACGAGCGGGAAAACAGTGGAGCACAACGGACGTTGAGGCTCTCAAGGCTCTCTCGTTGACCTGCAAGGCGATGGTCCCATTATGTCGCAGGCACTTGTTCTCGAGCCTTGACCTCAACAAGGGCGAGAAGTATTCGACAAAGTTCAACGATTTGATGAACGAGAACCCGCAGTTACTTCATTATATTCGACATCATACATATTGGGCACACAGCGGCACTGACATCCATGTTCAAGGCATCCTCAAAATGCTACGAGAACGGTCAGCCGCCCTGCGCTCACTGGAACTTGAACTTGGGGAGTGGACATCCCTCCCTAATTCGTTGCAAACCTCATCGGAACGGCTCATTCAGCTTCCCTCCGTCAGCAAGCTCCAACTTTCATACACGACGGAAGTGCCCTTGACGATTTTTGCTCGCGCAAATCTCACTCACATCACCCTCCATAGCGTGGACTTTGCGATCGAAAATGCTCCTGGACCGGAACCACCTCAGACAGTTGTAACGTGTCGCCCCGTGTTTTTACATGCCGAGGATGAAACGATTAAATTCCTCATGGATGCGCGCGTCCCTGGAAACGAGGACCAGAAGGTCGTGGATTTTAGTGGCCTGAGGGACATGGAATTTGTGATATCGAGCGAAGAAGACGCGGAAGCCGTCTGGCAACTCCTCCAGACCACCTCGGAGGCGCAATCCCTTGACTTG